>JAEAOA010001443.1:537500-630626 GCA_016746295.1 Potamilus streckersoni
ACAAACAACACATACATATCAGTGTGTAGTATTTGGGGATATTTGGGCAGTATATGGGAGTATATGAACAGTACTTGGTATATCAGAGCCGCATTTGGGTGTCTTTGGGTAGTATTTAGTTGTATTTGCACTGTGAGGCCTACCAGGAAAATATCCTGTCAACGTTATATATCTTGGCAATGAACGTCTTAAAAGCCTGTTTGCTGCCTCAACGTTTTGAGCATTAGTGTTAAATTTTGTTGTGTTTTTTTTTTCTTCAAAATTTAATGGACACAAATGATAATTAATGCAATCCTGAATTATGCTCTCAGATTGTTTTGTCACATGCATTTTAAAATTAAATGAAAGTATGGACTTTTCTCCAACCAGGCAAATTTGCATGCATATTAACTTTCAGTACACAGACTATGATCTCCATGGTAACACTGTACGATTGCATATACACTGTATGATTGGGAACCCTTGACTCTGTCAGTATCCCTGTTAAGTTTATTAAATGCATTTTCAATCTCTACCTGACACCGCTGACTTATGTCAATGGCAAACCTGTCATGCATTTTTTGTTTAGCAGCTTTGGTAAGTGCTGGCATCATGTGAACCAGATTTGGGCACATTTTTATATTTCGTATGGTTTTAAGAGAAATGTCTAGTGTCGATAAAGAATTTAGAGATTGTTTGAGTGAGCACCTATTTATATAGGTTGAAGTCAGCCCTATAGCTGCTTGTAGATATCTTGATCAGTTGTTATATTTCACTCTTCAAACGTATTGTTTTTTAGGTTGAGAAGACATTCCGAGGCATAAATTTCCTCATCACCACTATTAGTTTCCATACTTACATTTGCAGTGCAGTCACAGGTATTGTTTGTCATATTAAATCAACTGATTGGTGTTGTATGTGATGAGAACACAATTTATTTTTAGCTGCTAGGGCAATAAAGTCATTCCCTGATGTTTCATTTTCAGCCTGTAAGTAGAAGACTTGTGTTGCTGGCTGAAATGGAGTTTTGTCTAACACCAGAATATAAAAGATTATTTTGTATGAACCATCTCCTTGTACATCAATGATGTCAGGTGGATTTTCTCTTGCGATATTAATTTCTCTCAGGTGTTTTCTTCAACTTCATATATCCAAAATATTTTCTGGTATGATCTCTTTACAAATGCTTTGCCTTTGTGGAAGGGACAGGAATAATGGTAGACAAGAGTAATTTCCTTGGGCTTCCATATACACTTGTTGTCCTCTATTTATTTTGGGCTACTTTGCGTCCAGGAGTTTGATTTTAAATTTCGTCATATAGATTGAATATTTCTGATTTATTAATACATCTGTTATATAATGCCCGTTTCCTCCAGCCATGCTTACGTTGTTCCTCTGACTGCTGCTTCGTTCGTAAAAAGCCCCAAACACTTTGGATATATTTGAGCATGTTCCCGGTGGACGGTGTTCCGCATTAGTTTATTCTGCTGCACATTTATAATACGATTGATAGTTGACTCCTCAGTTCTGAGAAAAAAATTAAAAAATAACTACACTCAATTGATATATTTGATTACATATTTACTCTCATTCTGATATTATATTTTGCTTTGATTTGTTGCATATAATTTAAATCAGTTTTATGTGAATTGACCAGTTTTACTTGGATAATAAGGAAATTAAAAGAAAATTACTGCACATACATAGGTATCTCACTCAGTTATCTCCTTTCATAGAACATATCTTTTCACGAAATAAAAGGTTACTTTTTCGGTACTATTTCAATCAATCAATCAATAATAATAATAATAATAATAATAATAATAATAATAATAATAATAATAATAATAATAATAATAATGATAATAATAATACAGTATTACAGTATTGCCTTGAATACTTAAGTTTTAATCCAAAATATTTGTCTTAAACCTAACGCATTTTCATTACTCCCCTTTTCAAACCTACTAAATGTAGTTATATTAAAATCAATTTCCTATGTATAACTACTCAATCAAAACAACTGATGTGTAAGACTAAAGTAAATGTTACATATACATTTTATAGCGAGTAAGATGATGTTGTTACAGACTTTAACGCCAATTGTCAGCAAAACTAGGCTATACATGGCTGCTAGGATAAATGGTGGAGGAAGAACCTGAAAACCCCTGGAAGACCCATCCAGTCACATAAATTAATTGGAGTGAAATATTGAAATTTATTCATCATCATCATCATCATCATCATCATCATCATCATCATCATCATCATCATCATCATCATCATCATCATCATCATCATTCCTGTAACTCAAGAGATCACTGGGGCACCATAAATGACTTAACAACTAATTCTCTCCAGCTTTCCATGTTCTCTACTGCCCTTTGAAAATCCCGAAGCCACATGCCTGTTCGCGTCTTCCTCTGCGCATCAGGATGAAGACGAAAAGTATGCTACTGATGCCGTCGCTACAAAGATTCGTGTTTGAGACAACATCTTTATTGGTATATGGAACGTTAGAACACTCAGGGCTATAGAAAACTGAAACAACTTGCACACTAGTTAAAGAGGTGAGACTGGAACATTATTGGTCTCTACAAAGTGCGCTGGGAAAACGTTCGTGAAAAAGCAAGAGAGAATATACATAAGCCTCACTTTAGTGGAAGAGAGGACAAACATAATCATGACGTTGAAGTCTTTGTCCCAAAAGGGCATTGGAAACATAATTATGGGTTACTATTGAATCTTAAGCAGGCTTCTTACCACCTGCAAGGGAGAGACACTCTTTATCATCAGAAACATACAGGACTAAGCACGCGCTTATAGGTGTCTAGACTGAAATTATAAAATTTTAAACCATTTTTGTTAAACTTGTACATGATATTTATAACATATACTTTATATTTCCAAACGGTGAATGAAAATGACTGTAAGGAGATCAACAAAGTTCTAGTTGCAGTATATTATAAATTGGTTTCACCTGTATGACGTTTATTAGATATGTTATTAATAGTTACAAATATGTTCTAAATACCCATCCTTTAGAAAGGATCTAAAGCTAAGAATGGTCACTGTATTAACGAAGTCGTTAAGTGAAAACGCCATATTAGCATAATTAGCACTGTTGCGACCATATTGGAAGTTAGATAGGCTTATCTTTGTGGCCCAACTACATGATGACATGAAGGTATATGCACAGTTTAATAATAATCCTCCAAGAAATTTTAGGAAATGAATCAATAGCACTCTTACGCTAACCAACGATGATGACCATATAATCAGCAGAAATGGTGAACAGACTATTGTTATGAGCGTTATTTCGCGAAAAAGAGCTTCCTACGAAAATGAAAATATACTCGTCAATAGCACTAAACCTATACCTCTACTGAGGGTGTTAACATACCAAAATTTCAGTTCGAAATAAAGCTTTCGATGACGGTTGAAAATATGTGTCACTGAGTTATTATTTTTAGTGTGTCATATATATTTACCGCCTCCCATGACAGTCATGGATGTAAAACAAAGGTAACGGTCTCTCAACCAAACATTTTATCAAGATCTATACGATATCGGGACTGATGATCATGTACATGTATCGTGATAAGTCCATGTGGAATAGCTTGAAAAGAAGTTTCTAAATTTACTCATATCGATATTCTCTGAACACCAAGTCTGATGAATGTTTTGAAGAGTATGTGTATGAAAGATAAGCAGCACATTTCAGATATATATAATCACTTTATATATTTGCGTATATCGCTGAGTAACAAAAATCACATCTGTGTTTTTGTTCCTGCCTCAAGAAAATCTCCGAGCAGATTTTATTGTTTGTCCAGCATCACATGATCGTAAACTACAAGATTATCAACACATCCATCGAGATCATCTACATATGGAGAATCATCAATATCGATGATAAAACCAATACTATAATTAACGTCCTCTTCCAAAGATATTGCTTTGTCATAATTTTAAAGCACGTCGTATTAGTAGCATGGTTGTCGGTAGCTTTTGTTACAGGTACCACGGTGTGTTTAACACCAAAATATACCTTTTGCAACATGTCTAAGGAATCCAAAGATGCATGATAGTGGAATTACACATGAAAATATTTCTTCTCCATTTAACATTGTTGTGCGTTCGGTAAATCCTAAGTTGAAATTGTCATTCATTGATGAGACTTCAGTTCCAGCTGCATTCAGTGTTACGTTATTGCTTTTCAGGTTGATCAGTGGTATTTTCGGCAAACATCACTGACGTACCAGCTGACCTCATGTAATCATCTAAATATCTTACTAGACCAAGTGTCGTCGTGGCAACATCACACTTTTTTGACACGATTCAGTATCTTTTTCAGTCAATCATGTATTTGGCGCTGTTGAATAACGCTATAGCACCATTGTTATTAAAGCTGTAAGCTGTATCGTCTGCCTTCAAAAGTATACCTTCGATCTCCATGAATGTCTCGGCGGGCAGGAAATATATACTTGTATCCTGAACATGCAATTCTATTCTTTATAGTGCATTAGTGTTATGTGCGTCAAAAAAATAATATTGATAATCGCTTACAGATTCATTCTTAAGAACTGGCACATCCCTGTCGAATGCTGGATCAGATACAGTTTTGAACATTTTATTATATTTGTTATCGTCTAACACGAAGACCACATCCCTCTATTAGACAAGCAGTTATGATTTTCTTTTTCTGACATTGGCACGCCAGCCAGCTCTACGAGTTTCTGATTTGCAGCTTGATTTATTATTTTGCTGACGTTCTGTAGGCTTAACTATAGTGCTAGGTAATTTTACTGGCAGATGTTTTGCTAGTGGCGATCTGCATATTAATCATGTTAGTCTATCCCTGATTGCCGAGAATGCTTTACAGGCAACATCACCAGTAACTTCATCACGAACAGAGTAATTTTTTATATTCCAATTTGCTTTGCAATCGATATTGCTTTTAGGGCTATTCATCTAAATAGACCTTGAACAACATCGGCTATTCCATTTCGGTACATAGTTTTTCTATGTAGGTAATCGCGATTTTATCAACCAGACATTTACACGCCTAAGTTAAGCATTACGTCTGATCATCTTATTTTGCCTTCACTGATATAATTGCATGTCCTCAATAGCTGTCGTAATAATCATCAGTAATTTCATCAACGAGGGACCAATACACATTAATATCCATGATAACACCTGTAACAAATCTATGACAAATATCAGCTGCTTCATTACTGATTTCTGGGGAATTATTACCGGATTCTCTTCCACCAATTATAAAGTTTAGTCTATCCACATTAGCAAGGACGTTATCAGTATATGTTTTTTTTCTTACTTATTGTTAAACGTAATTTTCGTTTTGTCCAGCTTCTTTAATTTTGCAACATTAACTCTTCGACACCCTTTTTACCTTTATTATTTTATTTGTTTAATATGATCACTTACTGCCTAGTTAAAAATGTTAAACTGAATAACATTTTCGTAAACATGATCTGCGAAGTATAAGTAGCGACGCGATATATATATATATATATATATATATATATATATATATATATATATATATATATATATATATATATATATATATATATATATATATATATATATATATATATATATATATAGTGGTTGTATGAATTCGAGTGATTTTGCATAACAAACTGAAATAAATACTAAACGAAAATGAAAATGGAGTTGATAAAGCAGTTCTAGTTTCATTCTGCGAACTGATTTAAATTACATCTCAACTTTTTCCCATGAGATCTAACAGCTACCGCTAGGGATCTCGTCCTGGTAACTCATGTCATTAACAACGTGACCAATTTTATCAACCAATCCGATAAATTCATATATCTTCATGTTTGGAGACTGAGCAGTGTGGATGAAGAGCATCAATTTAATCCGAACGATTTGATTCACTTAACGATTTTTGAAAGCTTCATTTCCACTGGCTAATTCAATGTTTAAAAGAATACAGCTCAAGCGGTCCTCGTAAGACCTTCGCTTAGGACATTGGAGATCTGATTTTAATCAGATTGGGTAATTCTACTATATCGTAATTATTTACCTGATAAGTATTTGTGTGTACAGTGGATTTGATTGCCACGATATTGATAAAGTGGCGTTGTCCTACAATCTATAAAGTGTGAGCTTTAAATGATTTACTGTATTCGGTGCATATACGTAGGTTTTCATTAATAATATAGCCTCAAACATTAGCTTTAGTAGTTTGAAAGCTTGTTCTTTTCGATTCAAAATGCATCGATGAAATGCAAAGGGTTAAAATAAAATACCATCAATTATACACACAAGTTAAATTGTCTCATACAGAGTTGCAGTTTCTCAAGTTATTGGCAGTGTAATGAGTTTTATTGGATGTGATGGCTTGTTACTGCATCCAATGAAATTCATAGACCCAAAGCAATGAAATATTGGTATGGTAACATGTGCCAAGAGGCTGGCACAAGCAGGTTTCCTCTGGATATAATTAAATGGCATAATTGTCACACATAGAGCGTTTCACTACGAAGAACCCAGCTTCTGGAAACAACATATTTTATTCCCATAGCTCTGCAACTGCGCCAGTTCGTGTGTGGAATAATGTGTTGATTCTGATTCTATCACGGATATATTTATTGTAGTCTCATCGTTAGGATTGCGTTTTTGTCGTCATATTTGTCCCTCTTAAACATCATGCTTGTATTTGATCCACGATGTCTCTGGTTTCAGGTACATTATGTGGTATCTGTACTTCCCTCTCAGGAATGGCTGCATATAAGTGGCAAAATCATAGCCTGTAATTTTTAACACAAGAAAAACCAAGTGGGAGCTTATAACGGCAGTAGTTCTGGAGGTTCATGTAGTTACTATAAAGCTATTTATTGGGGTATATGTTTCCATTCACGAATGTGCTTTATCACTGTATTGATATCTTCACAAATGTTATTTCTAAGGACCAGGTACTGGTCGTAAAGGTCAGCTTTTTTGTAGCAAGGCAAAGATGGTAGAATAATGTCTTGCTTTGATTGTTTTCAAACTAATCTATGAACGACGCACCACCTTCAAATAAATGCATGTTGTACAGATCTCAGAAATTGCCGATTGTAGATGTATATAGTAATTTCTTACCCAAATATACGGTGTTGTCTTTTGTTGTAGCACAATGGTCGTTAAGCAAGTATTTAAGGTGGCGCTCTAGAGTTTCGTATTTAGGATAGGGTTAAATTTTAAAGAAAAAGAGTTTCCCCGGGTTGCCTCACTAGTTATACTGGTTATTTAAAAGAAACTTTGTATATCTTAGGTATTGTTCAAAGAACCTGTAATTCTCTTTATTTTGATGTATGATTGATGGGTGTAATATGGGTTAGAGAGTATACAGCTTGGCATTACTCCAGATGTGCACCTTTCATAAAAGTGCTAGCTCTACTTAACTTAGAGGTAAATTGTAAATAAAAAAGAGCCGATAACTTGTTTTTACATTTCATATATTTGGTAATTCAGTCATTGCACTTTTAGAAGCTGGTATTATCTAGTTTGGCAAAATTCATTTTCCATATTGTAATAGCTGCCAAGAATAGTGTACTTTAGACAAATTTAGGTTGATTTTTGGAGCACAAGGGAGCAGTCATTTTAGCTAGAAGTATCCTAAGATCATTTAAAATTTTCCAAAAGTACAATATCCAAAGAAATTTCATCCACATTACATGAAAGTAGTATATAGGCATGCCAACATTCTCTCCATTGTGCATGTTTAAAATGCAAACAACTTCACCTTACATACATCACTCTCAAAAGTACATAATAATTGTTGAGCGCCACCATAAAGAGTATATAGATATTATTTTTGTATGATTTAATTTTGATTTTATGGCTGAAATATTTAAGTCGCAAGCATCAAAACAGTCCTTTTTAATAATTGTCCTGTATTTCCCCCTCAGAACAGCATTTATTACAGTCAGAGTCTTAAACTGGTACAGCCCCCCTTCTTATGATAAAAGCTGAACTATTTTAAAAATGCGCATTGAATTTTGTCAACATAGCAACCAGTGTTATGCTGATAGACAGGAACATGAAACTAGCCATATTTATTACTGAGATGTCAACAGTAAATTTTACAATTATAAAAGGGATATAACAGGTGAGGTTCATAAAGGTCAAAGGTCAAAGGGTAAAATATTAACTAATTCTTTGATATGGAAGAAAGCAAATTTGCTTTGTTATCATTTATTTTTTAATTTCATTGCAAATAAATGAACTGAAACATTTTCACTATGTATTTCATTTACTTAATGCAACATTTTTCAATTTAAGTTGACTTTATTCCTATATTCTGAGACTTCCACCTCTGTCTGCGTGGGTTCCAAAAGTACAATATCCAAAGAAATTTCATCCACATTACATGAAAGTAGTATATAGGTATGCCAACATTCTCTCCACTGTGCAAGTTTAAAATGCAAACAACTTCACCTTACATACATCACTTTCTCAAAAGTACATAATAACTGGCGAGCGCCACATAATGTATTTTTATTTGGTTCCAACGGTGCTCAAATTTGGCTCGAGACAAGTTACGTAGATTATCGTTTTTGATATATTGTTTAATTCATACAAAATGTCTGTATGGGCTATGGTGCAACTAGTATTAGGCAAATTACCATTATCGTATAATAAACCTTTGATGTGACATGCCAGTTTTAAGGTACATTAAATTTCATCATGTGAAAGCCATTGTTTTTTGTTTGAAAGATGCATGTTCTATTTTCAACTTCTTTAGCAGTTCCTGCTTCATCAATCATTGGTTAGGCAATGTGGGTATCTGAAAAAGCTTACTCATAGTTTCTCGTGGGTCGGTGGTTCTTTCCAGGGTTTCGCCTGGTTCTTTCTTCATTGTTTATACTGGCTGCCATGTGAAGAATATCTTGTGCTGCATAAATGGCGTCAAACCCTATAACAGGAACAGCACGCATTTTGCCATCTACTTTTAAATATCACTCCTGTGCTATGTAGAAGATTTTTCTTTACTTGCAGAACTTAAGTCAGCGTTCTGTAATCAGTCGGGATTTCATTTTTACAGTTGCCATGTAGATTTAGAAGATATTATAAATGGTCGTCAAAGTAATGATGCAATGCTAAAACGTCTTTGTTCATGGAATCTCTTCACTGAAACCAATCTTAAACTTTGCAGTGGTGTTTTCCCATCCATGATGGGTTTTCGCTATTAATATTGCAATTCCAAATTGGAACATATCACTAATCTTCCATGTAATGAACAAATGTTGAATCCAAATATTTGTTCATGGAAGCTGGTCAGCACCTTTTGAGACACCTTGATTCACATTCAAATTCTTGCATCAAAGAAATAATGGTGGATTCTTCTTTAGGACAAAAAAAATCTGACATATATATATATATATATATATATATATATATATATATATATATATATATATATATATATATATATATATATATATATATATATATATATATATATATATATGGGTCAGGCAAGGCGATAAGTGCTATTTACTAGCGGAACTGGGTTCGAAACTCCATAGAGTATGAATTTGATTTCTTTGAATTGTATGATAGTATTGGTTGTATTGGACAATATATATATATATATATATATATATATATATATATATATATATATATATATATATATATATATATATATATATATATATATATATATATATATATATATCCAATGCAAGTCCATTCTTTCACTTTTAATTTATTATTGTCAGTGTCACATTCACAGACCAGAAGTGTTTGCCCATGTTAAACTGTTGTGCATAAATAGCTGTAATGTTTTTAGATATAAATGAAATTCTATAATAGTTGATCCTAATGACATGTGAAAGTAGCTTTAATATTTACATTTGGTCTTTATGCTGTACAATCAAACTTTTCTTTCTGATCAACCTCAGTGCATATCATGTATTACTGAGGGAACAAAATCGCATTAAACTTAATAAATTTTTTAGTGATTCGTGTGTATTATTTTTATGACGATAGCACTTACACACTCACATACAACCAATTAAACTAAAATAAGTATCACATTTCCAATCAAACGATTGTGTACAATTTGATTACTTCCAATTAATAAAACTGATTGCTGTTTAGTAATACCTGTGTATAATTACACTGAAATGAAGGTTGCATTTCCAATTAAGCATTGTGTATAATTTGATTACTTCTAATTAATTCATGTATATATTGCATAACATTTATGGGGCATAACTGGCAGTCATTGTAATGAATTCTTATCATTTTCTAGGAAAGTTATACTTTACTATACTTGCTTTGCTTCTAATCAGTGTGTGTGTGTGTGTCTTTGTGTGCATTTGTGTGATTTGGATTTTTAATGTAGCTTTAGCAATGTTTCAGTCATATCGCTACAATGTCTGCAGTGTGAAAGTTTATAGTGGTGTCTAACACTGGGGCATCATGCAGCAGATGTGTAGCATCATGTCTGACTCAATCACATTATCCTGACACCAGATTGACCAGACCTACCACTAACTTCTTAATGCTGAACACTTAGCGAGGCAGCTGCTCGTACCATTTTTATAAATCTTTTGGATGACTCACCAGTTTCTTCTTGCAGTTGAGAAGGATGCTTTAACCTCTAGAAACCACCAGACTGGAGAGGTCAAAGTTAGATTATGAAGGAGTTTACATTGATTCAGTACCATCTGCATCAAAATAACAATAATGACTAAAATGACTCTTTTGTCATCAAGTGCATAGTTCAGAAGCCACCCTAAGCAAGTTGGCATGTCAAAGTGTATATATAAAAGCTAAAGAATCAATATTTTACATTGCAAATGACACCAATATAACAAAATATAAATATAGGACTTCATGAATATTTGAAAGCACATTAATACATACTCAACGCTAACATAAACCATGGTCCAAAGGCAAAACGGCACCAAACACACCAGTCGATATATTTGCGTGTATGCCGCATGTACAGTATGTATGTGTTCATTTTCTTATTTGAATTATGCCCTCTATTTCATGGTATGCAAATCTCCATTTAACCTTGCTTTTGAGCAATATTTATTTTCATGTAGAAATTTATCAAAGGTGTCTCAGAAATGCTTAATCCCACATATTTGGATGCCAATTTTTGTATTTGAGACACAGAAGATCACTTAGGTGGGAGTCCTCCATACACATGTAATAGGTGGGTGGCAAAATTCAAAGACTTGCCAGTCCTGCTTCAGGCACCTGCTTAGTGAGAAAATGTATTGATCAGATAGGTGTACTGATATTTACAATGCAAGAATTTAGTGGTTGAAAGAACCTTTGATGTACATATCATTATAAGAGTACATCAAAAAAACACGATGCTATAACTGGGCAGTTCCAAATTGGAACATATCACTAATCTTCCATGTAACGAACAAATGTTGAATCCAAATATTTGTTCATGGAAGCTGATCAGCACCTTTTGAGTCACCTTGATTCACATTCAAATTCTTGCATCAAAGAAATAATGGTGGATATATATATATATATATATATATATATATATATATATATATATATATATATATATATATATATATATATATATATATATATATATATATATATATATATATCGGTCATGCAAGGCGATAAGTGCCATTTACTAGCGGACCTGGGTTCGAAACTCCGTAGAGTACGAATTTGATTTCTTTAAACTGTATGATAGTATTGTTTGTATTAAACTATATATATATATATATATATATATATATATATATATATATATATATATATATATATATATATATATATATATCCAATGCAAGTCCATTCTCTCACATTATTGTCAGTGTAACATTCACAGATCAGAAGTGTTTACCCATGTTAAACTGTTGTGCATAAAAAGCTGTATGTTTTTAGACATAACTCAAATTTTATAATAGTCGATCCTAATGACATGTGAAAGTAGCCTTAATATTTACCTTTGGTCTTTATGCTGTACAATCAAACTTTTCTTTCTGATCAAACTGTGTGCATATCATGTATTACTAAGGGAACAAAATTGCATTAAACTTAATAAATGTTTAGTGATTCGTGTGTATCATATTTATGATGATAGCACTTACACACGCACATACAATCAATTAAACTAAAATAAGTATTACATGTCCAATCAACGATTGTGTACAATTTGATTACTTCCAATTAACAAAACTAATTGCTGTTTAGTAATACCTGTGTATAATTACACTGAAATGAAGATCGCGTTTCCAATTAAGCATTGTGTATAATTTGATTACTTCTAATTAATTCATGTATATATTGCATAACATTTATGGGGCATAATTGGCAGTCATTGTAATCAATTCTTATCATTTTCTAGGAAAGTTATACTTTATTATACTTCTAGGAAAGCACTTATATAAAAGCTAAAGAATCAATATTTTAAATTGCAAATGACACCAATATAACAAAATATAAATATAGGACTTCATGAATATTTGAAAGTACATTAATTCATACTCAACGTTAACTTGAACCATGGTCCATAGGCAAAACGGCACCAAACACACCAGTCGATATATTTGTGTGTATGCCGCATATACAGTATGTGTGTGTTCATTCTCTTATTTGAATTATGCCCTCAATTTCATGGTATGCAAATCTCCTTTTAACCTTGCTTTTGAGCAATATTTATTTTCATGTAGAAATTTATCAAATGTGTCTCGGAAATGCCGAATCCCACATATTTGGATGCCAATTTTTTTTTCAAATTTGAGACACAGAAGATCACTTAGGTGGGAGTCCTCCTTACACATGTAATAGATGGGTGGCAAAAGTCAAAGACCTGCCAGTCCTGCTTCAGGCACCTGCTTAGTGAGAAAATGTATTGATCAGTTAGGTGTGCTGATATTTACAATGCTAGAATTTAGTGGTTGAAAGAACCTTTGATGTACATGTCATTATAAGAGTACATAAAAAAAACACGATGCTATAACTGGGCAGAAATTTGAAAGACATTGGTGACAGGGTGGGGAAATGTGCTGAGATTTAGAATGACAGAATTCATTGGCTGAAAGACTCCTTGATGTACATGTTGTTATTTTAAGAGTATATCAGAAGAACACTATGCAATACCTGGGCAGCAAGTTCAAAGAAAAACTTTAACTGTCATAATTGTGTTCATTTCTGACCGTTGAAACAAGCAGTGCATGTGATGACAGAATCTAGACATATTGAGACTTGAAATGTCATTCACAAATTTGGGAGCTAAACAGCAAACTGACAAAGATTGTAATAAGATCCGAAGAGAGCTAAAGCTGATAGAAATTAAAGTTCAGATGGGACAGCAGACAAGTATAAAAAAGTGTGTGATGCCTAGGTTAAAGGTTGGAATAAGAAGTTTCTTGGATTGATAAAATTCAGTCTCATTATAATGGAAAACAAGAGCTATGTCAATGTTAAAAAGAATGTAAAATTAAACTTAATGGCAACCAATAGTTCTTCTAATTTGCATAGTTTTCTGGGAGGGGACTTCAACTTATGCTGGTGGCATCTATTTTTACCAAAATGGGAGCAATGGATTATTAGTCTTGAGCAAGTCTTCTGTGTTCATATGTAGTGAATTTGGCCATGTTTCTTAAGACCACTGTACATGATATTTTCTCCAGTATGTAACTTAATGTGCTTATTCAGAACTCCTCTTAAACTAAACATTTTGCCACACACATCACACTTAAATGGTTTTTTAACAGTATGTATCCTCAGGTGATCATGCAAAATTCCCATGTGACTAAAACGTTTATGACATAATTCACATTTAAATGGTTTTTCTCCTGTACACATCTTCATGTGCACATTCAAATCTCCATTACGATTAAACCTTTTATGACATTCTTTACACGTAAATAGTTTTTCTCTAGTATGGATTCTCATGTGCATATTTAGAGCTCCACATTGACTGAACATTTTCTCGCATACGTCACACTTAAATACTTTTTCACCTGTATGTGTCCTCATGTGCACATTCAAACTTCCTCTGCGACAAAACCATTTATGACATTCTTCACACTTAAATGGTTTTTCTCCAGTATGGATCCTCATGTGCATATTCAAAGTTCCAGAGAGACTAAACATTTTCGTACATAATTCACATTTAAATGGTTTTTCTCCACTATATATCCTCATGTGGACATTCCAACCTCCACTTTGACTAAACCTTTAATCACATACTTCACATTTAAATGGTTTTTCTCCAGTATGTGTCCTCATGTGGATTGTTAGCTGTCCACTCTGTCTAAACATTAAATCAATAACTTCACACTTAAATGATTTTTCTCCAGTATGTATCGTCATATGTATATTCAGAGATCCACTCTCACTAAAGCTTTTTTGACCCAGGTCACAATTAAACGGTTTTTCTCCAGCAAATTCCATCATGTAATTGAGTAGGGTTCTGAAACACACATCCGATCGAGGAACCAAAAAGTGTCTGCTCAGAACCCAGTAGGCATTCCATCAATCCTGGGAACCAATAGCCGTACTTAAAACATCCGTAGGAGCAATATATTATTTTGTAGGGATAGCACCCTTCCGGATTGTACATGTTCTTAAAACGCTATTAGTAGCAATATTCTATTCGGTACGGTATGCTATGTAAGGCACCCTTCCGGATTTTACCTCTTCTTCTTCTTCTTCTTCTTCTTCTTCTTCTTCTTCTTCTTCTTCTTATTATTATTATTATTATTATTATTATTATTATTATTATTATTATTATTATTATTATTATTATTATTATTAAGTAGTAGTAAGTAGTATCAATAAATTACTTCAATGGCTGAATTCGATTCATTTTATAAGAGTGCTAACTGTATAAACAATTGAAGAAAAATAAAACGAGCTGAACATGGAAAGAAAACAAATAGCAAATATTATCATCAGTATCATTGGAAGTAATTATAGTTCTCAGAGACCGACATGGAATTCTCTTCTCTGGTAAAACCCCTTTCAGAACCATTGACTCATATAAATAAATGAAAAAAATATTTCAAATTAAGGGCATCATCATCATCATCATCATCATCATCATCACCATCATCATCATCACTTCACATCATGAATTCCAAGTGTGCTTTTCCGGTCTGGGTGATCTTGAGACATGACAATATCATTTTCGTTTGCGTCTTTTCAGAGTGGTCAAGAGGTCGTCATAAGGTCCGATAGCTCGTTAGTTTCTGCTGCGGATTTCTTTGCTGTTTACATGGCCAATGTATGAGATCCCCAATACCTCGACTTAACATCTCTTTTTGAATGTTTGAATCCTTTTTTGTAGACTGATGTGAGTGTCTATGCTTCAAAAGCGTAAAGAAAAATGGATTGGACGATCCAGCGTATCAGTTTTATTGTGTAACCACGATCAATGTAGAGTTCTTTCTACATTAGTTTGATTCTTGTTCTTACTGATTTTGTCTAGGTAATCCTTCACAGTAGTTCTGGTTTGGAAAATTCGTCTGTGATAACTGATCCCAAGGATTTGAATCCTGAGACTGTTTCCATCTTCTGTCCACTGACCTTATTTTCTGCACTGATGCCTTTGGTCATGTTTGTCATTTTTTTTGGCTCTAAATTCCATACCATATGTTGTGGAGGCGCTGGACCAAGTCAGCCTGTTATTTTTCATCTCCTGCTAAACCATTATTATCATCTGCGACGAGACGGTAAGTGATTGTTCTTCTCCGATAATGACTGTGCCGTTTGGTCTTCCAAGGCACCATCCATAGCCTATCAAATCTATAAAGTCATGATATAAATTTTGCTGCTGATGAATGTATTTCTCGCAAAGGAGTCTGAGATTGATGTTTCCATTTTTGGGGAGCACGATAACCAAAGACTGAGTTTATGGAATGATCCATTCGTCTCCCATCTGCCATATCTTGTTGCAGATTGTTATTATGTCTGTATCTATCTCGTCTCCATCTGCTTGAATGAGCTCTGCTGGTATGTTGTCAACGCCAGATGACTTTCCTTTCTTTAATTACCCAAGTGCAATTTTTACTTCCTCACGAGGAATGGGGATGCCATTAATTTCTTCTGCTTGAGAGCAATTTAGTACTGCTGATTCTCTCGGGTTTTGTCATCGTACAATTCTGAGCAGTATTCTGTCCATCGGTTGAAATTATCTTAATCTTCTGTGAGGAATTTTCTTTATTTGTCTTGGAATGTGAATCTTTTCCCTTGTTTATAGATTCGTAAATATTTCGTTTCTACTCAGACTATCTACGATTTTACAGCATTATCTTTCTATCTAGGATCCCGTTGCCTTTGTCATGCTTTTATTGATCAAGTTGTTTATCTCTCCGTATTTTCTAGCTCCTTCATGATCTTTATTTTCCATTTCAGTTCTCTTTTTTTTCTTACATAGTTGAAGCACATCTGTTGTGATCGAAGGTTACCTTGTTGACGATATTTGCCAATGATCTTGATAGCTGCCCTAGTCACACCTGTGTAGAACGCGGTTGTTAATGGCTCTATATTGGTGCCTTGGTTGTCTAATGTTATCAGAGATGTATATTTACCACCTATCTTTACTTGGAAGACTTCTGCGACTTTTGGATCGTTAAATTTTGTCAAATTCAAATATGATTCTTTGATGGTCAGGTTGTTATCTTCATTAGGTGGGGGAGAAAATTGTGATTACGAAATCATGATTATTTCCGATATCTGTTCCTGGAAAGCTTCGTGTTTTCGCGACATTCAATCCTGTGCTAAATTGCAATTTCACAAAGATGTAGTCAATCTGTTTGTGACTGGTGCTGCAAGATCCATCTTGACATTTGTTTTTGCGAGCCGAATGTGCTCAAGATTGTTGTAGGCGTCAGGTTGCAAAAGCCGGATTAATTTTGCATTTGTTTCTGCATTGCAGATGGGCTCACAAGTGATCGCCACTTTTTATGTGAATCAAATCTGTCTTTTGCATTGCAGTATCATTGCACAAACAGAATGTTCTTCTTCGATGAAATGTCAATGGCATCTTGCAGTTTTCTATACAAATTCTAAACTCCTTTTTATCACATACGCCAGATTTTATTATCCAGTCTGGAGAGGAATAGACTCCGCGAGTCTGCATCTTGCCCTTGACACGCCACATGATAACAACTAGCAATTATTCCTTACCGGATCAAACACAGTCCGGGCCAAGAATGACAGCACCTTACGCTGCACACCATGACGGAGGCGACAAGCTTATTTCTGGTGGAGCCATTACGAAGATCAGGAGAAGAAAAGGAGTACCGCTGATTTATCCAGGTTTATTGCCAGACCAAACAGCCTAAAAGAACTCATTCGCCATCGTTTTGAAGACGGTTTTCCTTGTTTGTCTTAAATGCACAATCATTTAGAAGCATAACTTCGAGAAGTTGCCTTTTCAGTATTTGTGTTCTTGCAGAAAGCCTGCGCAAGTGAAACAGGGATCCATCGATGCAATTCTTGATGTAGATTCCAATGACTATGTCCATCACTGCACGGAGGAGGACTTGGGTTTACAAGGGGTTGATCAATACAGGTTCATTTATACAGCCCTGCTTCAGTCCTTCAAGACGCCAAAGTGTTCTGAATACATCACACTGACTACGACCTCTCTTGTGATATTGCCATGGAACAACTGTTTAAGGGTGGTGAACTTTCTGGGGCAGCCAATGTTAACATAGACAAACCACATGGCTTCTTCCTAGCAGTTCCATTTGCGTTCACTGTTGTAAATCATGCTAATTTAATAGCAAAACTGTCCAACTTAAAATGCATCAGTAGAACCCGAGGTCCGTGAATTTGGGCATAGTTGCTTAAAGCCCAGTTCAGATAGTCTGGTAATGCCTTTCGGATTAGAGGAATCAATAATACTTTTATACCATGTTATAGAATATCAAGATGCCGTGCCAGATCTTCTATGGTGAGCTCATGCAGGGAAAGCTAAAACGAGGGTCCTCAGAGACAACCTGAAGGGTAGACTGAAATGGTGTGGTATCCAACCTAGTGAGCTGGAACCATCGTCAATGGACCGGACTACACTGTGCACGATCATTGCAAATGCTGTCGAACTAGTGAAAGGTTACCTCCGGCAATGGCCTCACATTACCGAGAAAAAACATAGCATATCACAGTTTCCAGACCATCACTTCTACAGAATTCACATGCCTATTTTACGACAGCACGTGTTGATACAGCTGTGTGCTCAGAAGCCACATATTTAGTTACCGTGGGCTGCACAACTACCGTCATCAACGGACACGATAGACATCCCAAGAAGCGTACCTTGTCGGAAGAATCAAGAATATGTTACTGCTATGTGAAACAAGTACTGAAATGTGTATTTAATAATAATAAAAACTAAAGTTATACAATAAAATTTGAATTTCATACACATTCATAGAAACTTCAATTGTAACAATCCTATCTCACATAATAACAGAAAGTGCTAATATATGAACTTGTTTTGGATCCATCCGAAGGTATAAATATCGATTATGCAAATGTCCCTTTTCACTGTTTTACACGTGCACGATTAGGAAAATGTGTTAAATGTGTATTAATTGACTAGACACATAATTTGAAACTTCTTCACAAAGGTGTTAAATGATACAAGACAATGTCTTTCATAGCCTTGATTCATAGTGTTGCTTTTGGATGTATATATGGCTTATATATACACTACCCATTTAACACCTGCTGAAAAGCAGCAATTTCATGACATTTTAAGTAAGAAAGCTGCAAAAGTGGACACATGTACAATTTGGCTGGGAGCAAAAACATCCGCTGAATATGCAATCTGTACACATTTCAGAGGAAAGAGAATAAAACTTCTAGCACATTGTATTCTGTTTTTCTTACACCATCTTAATGTGAGCATGTCAAAAAAAATCTACACATGTTGCATATATGTCACAATAAAGTATGCAGATAAATTTTGCATTTATCTTTGGAAACTGCATCAATTAGTAATAAGCAACAGATTTGTCGCAACATGGGTGAGTGTAAAGAACATTATGCCTGTCCAAAGTGCTTATTGTAAGGTAGTAATTACAACTTATTTGCAGTTTTTCCATTTTACAGTTTGTTTTCATTTCTTCTAGGCCTCAAGGTGTTTGGTAGCACACTTGGTGAAGAGACATTGAAAGCCAGGCTGACATCAAAGGTTTCATCAGGAGTCAGCCACATCAGATGTTGTGGGGCTTTCACATGAACAGGTGCATCAGAATCAACTTCACTGGAATTTTGTTAACTTGCAAGAACTGCATGTCCCTTTTTAAACTGTGTTTATCTCCTCTCCTGATTTCTTTTGCATGATTTTCTTTTTACTTCATACTTGAGTGTAGGCATGTTACAATCACTTGGAAAATAAACTTGTCTGCAGCATCTTCAGCAGCAATATAAGCTGGCCAGTATGAAAATGACCCAAAGGTGATCTTAGAGGTATGAAATTACATTTTCCATACATAATGTCTACTCAGCAGATGTGCAGAGTCTTGGTATAGAATTTCACAGTTGAAGTATCCTAAATGAATTGGTTGTTTGCAAACTTTGGTCAGTCACTTTTGGGTTAGCCAAGGAGTTTCCTCCCTTATATATTCACCTCTGATTTCTCTTTTTTTTAACACAGATATGATCTTCTTTATTAAATCAATGAGGGAATACTGGTCAGTTCATATATGCTATGCATCATTATTATTCTTTCAAGTACTTAATATGTACATTCTGATGCTATTTTACAAGAGATTCAGCTTGGCTTTCTTTGCAGCTTTTATTCACTACAATTTCAGATTTCAGGAAGAGTTGTATTATTTCTGCTGTCAGATGTATTTGTTATCAATCGGCACTAACAATACAGGGTTTATCGGTTAAGAAAAATGATGAAACTGACATGTTATAAGGAAATGGTATGTTTCAGTGAGGAAAGTATTAGATGAAGTTTGATGGCTTTTTCTAATCGATTAAAGCAATAAGCAAAAGGAAACAAGCAAGCTTGAATTATACACATGTAAAGGTTGTGTTTTATTTAAAATTGCTTAATGTTTTGAAAATAAGATTTTCCCTTAATCAGACTGCTATTTAAATTATTAAGTTCTCACTGGATTGTTTCGTATTTTGACACCCCCCAAAATTTTTAAGGTATAAGACATGAGCCTAATTTTGACAACCCTAGCATTTATAAATTCACACATAAGCTAAATCTGTAATGTGTTTTACATTTACTTTCAGTTAGACTTGTAAATGGGTTGCCTTGTTGGTGACTGCCTGTCACAGATAGACTAGCATTGGAGATCAAATGCGTAACTTGGGCTGCAAATGAGCAGCCGATTTGGCTTACGTATTTACATGTGTCTGCTACAGAGGTAAATATCTAAATATCTGCATGGTTGAGAGGTGATGAAAGGTATGTTAATTTGTTATAGTACTAGTGAACTTTCAAGATGAATAAGGTACGTACTGACTCTTTTAGCCTGCTTCTCACAGGAACAGGTTGAAAATAGCTCTTTTCTGTCAAAAATGAATGTAAAAAAGAGGGGTTGGTGGTAGTATAGGTTTAGTATCAAAACCACCAGTTGCATAAGGAATTAACCTTAATACCATAAGTATAATCTTACAAGCATCCTTTCAACAAAAGTCATTAGTTAGTTTTTATTTGTATCTTTATTGTAAAATTATGATCATTTTTCTTCAATAGGTCATTGTCGGATGAAAATTTGCCAAAACAACTGTCCGGTGAGACCTTAATAGATTTTTTTGCTAATGTTTAGAAAAACAGATAATCTAAAAGAGTGGTATTTCCCAGACACAATGATGTCCACCATTATTTCCTCCAACAGGTTCACTTACAGTTTCAAACTAACTTTATGAAGAAAATAATGCTCCTGCAACAGTTAAAATCTACAGGTCACCAATTCTGTTCTTAAAACACAAATTGCAAGTTTTAAAATACAAATAATACATTCTGGAAATCAGTCAGTGATAGTTGCCATTACCAGAACATAAATCAAATATCTCTTGAATATCTAACTTGGGAATGGTCAATTTGTTATCAAAACACATGGATGTGAATATGCAAGTTTGTTGATGCAACTGAAATCAACACCAGCTGTTTCATGGCTTGATGTCAATATTTTGCATCGATGTAAAAACACCCTACCAGAAACAACTGTCCAAGGCAAGGGGGCATCTAACAATGTATGGCCACTCAATACAAATAGAAAAAGCACAGAGCAAAGTCATTTTCGCTTCCCTAACAGGTTTCTATCAAGGATATGTTCCCATAAGTTGATTTAGACTTCCATTGGAAATAGAACATCACATACCTCACACTTAAAAGTTTTTTATGTATGTATCCTTATGTACCAATTCAGATGTCTACTGAACCTAAATATTTGGTCATATACTTCACACGTATATGGCTTTCTTCAGTGTGTGTACTCGTGTGCACATTCAGACCTCCACTTACTAATGCCATTGCATCACATACCTAACACTTTAAATGGTTTTCCTTCAGTGTAACTTCATGTGCTTATTCAGAACTCCCCTTAAACTAAACATTTTATAACATACATCACTTCATACATGCATCACACTTAAATGGTTTTCCTCCAGTTTGTATCCTTATGTGCACATTCAAATCTGTTGCAATTAAAGGTTTTGAAACATTCTTCACATTTAAATAGCTTTTCTCCATGGATCCTCATGTGTATATTTCGAATTCCACTCTGAGCAAACATTTTCTTATATACTTAACACTTATATGGTTTTTCACCTGTACGTGTCCTCATGTGCACATTCAAACTTCCTCTGTGACAAAACCATTTATGACATTCTTCACACTTAAATGTTTTTTCTCCAGTATGGATCCTCATGTGCATATTCAGAATTCCACTGCTACTAAACATTTTCTTACATACTTCACACTTAAATGGTTTTTCTCCATTGTGTATCCTCATATGCACATTCGAACCTGTACGCTGACTAAACCTATTATCACATACTTCACACTTAAACGGTTTTTATCACATATTTCACATTTAAATGGTTTTTCTCCAGTATGTATCCTCATATGCATATTCAGATTTCCTCTCTCACTAAAGCTTTTTACGACATACTTCACACTTAAACGGTTTTTCTCCTGTATGTGTCCTCATGTGGCTTGTTAGGTGACCACTCTGACGGAACATTTTATCACACACTTCACACTCAAACGGTTTTTCTCCAGCAAGTTCCATCATGTGATTGAGTAGGTTTCTGATCTAGGAGCCAAAAAGTGTCTGCTCGGAACCAAGAAAGCCTTCCATCAACCCTTGGAAGAAATGGCCGTACTTAAAACATTCGTAGGAGCAATATTCTATTTTGTAGGGACGTCACCTTAGTATCACTATTATTATTATTATTATTATTATTAGTAGTAGTAGTAGTAGTAGTAGTAGTAGTAGTAGTAGTAGTAGTAGTAGTAGTAGTAGTAGTAGTAGTATTCATATCAACAAATTTCTTAATTGTTTTATTCGATTCATTGTATAATAAGAGTCCTAACTGTAAATAATCGAAGAACAATACAACATGCTGTAGATTTGCAAGTAAACAAATAGAAAATAGTGTCATCAATATCAATAGCAGTAATTATAGTTCTCAGGGACCGATCTGGAATTTTCTTTGTGTGGTTCAGTTTCAACAAATCTTCAATTGCTATGTTTTCAATGGTTTAGTGTTTTAATTCAAAATGTGTTTCTTCAACCGACTGGATCCCGCACACTCCTCTTTTTGAACCTACTAATTATAGATTTATTAGTATTTATTACCTCGGAATAACTTTTCAATACAAAAGTGTTACATATAAAATAAAAAGAAATAGTTCTTCTACATTATATTGCGAGCACATTTATGTTGTTATGGGGTTGAACGTCAACCTGACTTTGCTTGGGTGCCTGATCAACTAATGGTTCTGTAGCTAGGGAATAAATGTAGGTTTCCTTTTTTCGACAGCACGATGATCAAAGACTGAGTCTCTGCTGTGAGCCATTCTCCACTCTGCTATAACTTGTTGCAGATTGTTATTAGGACTGTGTCTATTTCGTTTCCATCTGCTTGAATGAACTATGCCGTTATGTTGTCAACGCCAGATGACTTTCCTTTCTTTAATGACCCAACTGCAATTTTTACTTCCTCACAAGCAATGAGGGGAGTTTAATACTGTTGACTCTCTAGGAATGTACAATGCTTTACATCGCTTGAGGACCTTTTAATTATCTGTGATGAATTATCTTATTTATCTTGGAATGTGACTATCTTCCTTATTTATGGGTCTGAAATCTCTTACCAGTTGATATGCTATCTTGCTGTCATTGCTGGTCAGATGTCTTCGATTTTACAGCTTTGTCTTTATATCAAGAACTCCTTTGCTTTTTTTTTTCATGCTGTTATTGATCATGCTGTTAATCTCTCCATGTTTTCTAGCTCCTTCATGATCTTTATTTCCCTTTTCAATTCTCTTATTTTTGTCACATAGTTCAAGTACATCTCTTTTGACCAAAGTTTTACCTGTTCGACGATATTTGCCAATGATCTCGCTAGCTGCGCTATTCACAGCTGTGTTGAATGTGATTGATAAAGACTCCAGGTTGTTGTCTTGGTTTTCCATGGTTATCAGAAATGCACATTTATCACCTATCATTTCTCGGAAGACTTCTGCGTTTTTTTATCTTTCAATTTTTCCAGGTCAAATCTGATTATTGGTTGGTTATATTGTTTTTTTATTATTATTGTCAGGTGTGGCGAACGTTGTGATTAATAAATCATGATCATTTCCAATATCTGTTCCTGGGAAACTTTGTGTTCTGGCGATATTCAATCTTGTACTAAATCGTTTTTTAATACAAAAATAAGATATAGTCAATCTGGTTGTGAGATTGTCTAACTGGATTCTGCAAAGTCCATCTTGTAAATATTCTGTGCAGGTCGAGTATGCTCGCTAACGCAAAATTGTTGTAAACTCCAAGAGCCTGATTAATAAGCAATTTGTTTTTGCATTGCGGAAACTTTTCATGAAAACTCTTGCTTTTGCATTCCAGTATTATTGAGCAAACAAAATATCCTTCTTAGGTACGTTGTCAATGACACCTTGCAGTTTATTATACTAATTCTAAAATTCGTTTTTATCACAGACTCCGGTTGTAATAATACAAGATAGACTACGCGAGGCTACATCCTGCCCTTGACACGCCACATGAAAACAACTTGCAATGCTTCCTTACCGGATCAGTCAAGGGCTGGGTCATCATTCAAAGTGTTTTATGCTCCAAACCATAACGGAGGCAAAAAACATACTAATGGTGCTGCCACAAGGACGATACGGGGAAGAGATAAAATAATTATCGGTACATGAAACGTTATAACACTGATGGCTACGTGAAAACTGAAAGAACTTTCACACGAGTTCGATTGGTACGACTAGAACATTCTTGTTCTATGCGAAGTACGCTGGTAAAACATTGATGAAACAACAACATATGAAGAACATGAGCTCTGCCTCACCGGAGGAGACGAAAAACACAATCGTGGCGTTGGATTTCTTTTCCCCAAGGGTATTGTGAACAGCATTGTGTATTTCTGCCCAATTTCATGCAGGCTTTTTGCCATAAGAATGAGGGTGATTCCTTTCAACATCACAATGATACGGGCATAAGCATAATCACACACTTAACGGTATTATAATCAAATTATAAAATTTATAACCATTGCTGAAATAGTCAGTGTTAAAAGGACGATATGATCTGTATGACATTTAATTTAACAAGCAATACAGTTTTATATTCCAAGTCATTTGTTGAGATTATTTCGTTTCAGGATAGGATGGCTTGTGAAATATTTTAGTCATGAATATAATTATGTCGAAAGTTTCACGTATACACTGTCGATGTAACCATTTCGTCTGATATAATTTATTACAATTTATGCGTATTTACTGTTTAGATCTATTTTGGCATCAACTTGTGCAGTGATATGTAGTTTGTTTGTTGTTGTTTTTTTTATAAGAAGGTCGTTGTTCTGAGCGTGGACAAATCTCTTCAAGCATTAAGAGTATATGCACACTGAAACGGAATCATCCCTCTTCCGCCATGATTCAAGAATAAAATTGATAAATTATTATTCTGTAGAAACTGTAGAAAATAAGCGACATAGATGAATAGATTTTACATTTACTGACCATTACAAGATAATGCAATATATTAATTTGAATCCTAGTGAAGACGCTCTGGATGGTGCTGAAAATGGATGTATTCCAGGCATTGTCGGTACAAGATTATAAAAAAACGACAAAAATCCCCTGAATTTGTTTGTGGAGAAAGAAATATGTTACTTAATAATTTATTCTGAGATCTGGAAAAGAGATTTGCCTATGAACTGTAAATATTCTGCAACCAGTCGTGTGGGTTCAAGGTGAGGAAGGCTTAACGAAGCCTGTAATACCAAACAGAACTATGTCCAATGTTGGATTGCGTTGAATTATATGTTTTTATCTATTTATTAATATAGGAATACAAAACATAAATCGTATAATCTGTACAAGGCGACGTATGTCATTAATAACGAGGATGCATCAGTCAAATTGACTGCTGCTCTGAGTATATGTGTGAGAGAAAAAGCGGATATGAAAAGGTTTGTTAGATTTCCTGTTGCTGTGTGTGGGTGTATGCTCGCGCGTGTGTGTGTATAAGAAAGAGAGAGAGAGAGAGAGAGAGAGAGAGAGAGAGAGAGAGAGAGAGAGAGAGAGAGAGAGAGAGAGAGAGAGAGAGAGCTTATGCGTAAAGACTTTATGGGTCAATGTTGATGTCATATTTATCAACAGAGTAAAGAAACAGTTGATCCAAACTAATAGAAAATATAAAATGCTGATCGCATTTCCTGACTTGTGTTAAACGTATGTGATTTTGTTTCTCTGATTAGACTATCTTTATGAGAAAAAAGTGAGGTAGAGATAGAGAGGCAACACGTACTTTCATATAAAATCATTCGCTTTAGCTATTAGAAAATACAATGCCTTTATAGTCCAAGCTAACGTGCATAAATGTTGATATTACACTGTATACGGTGCTACAAGTGTAACAAATTTATTATTTCAATATCTTGTATTGTATTTCCATTCTCATTTATGAACATATGAAAATTATTTATGAATTGGTACTCACACATCTATTAGTTCTGATTTGTATATTTATTCTTTCTGTAACTATCAAAAAAGTAAGGTACTCTTGAAGTATTTCCCGGTGCGGATTTCCGGTTTCTGTTAAGATGTACATTGCAGGAATCGGATCACAAGCGATACTTCCGGCCCAATAGGAACGAATGTAGACCCAGCGTATTTATTGGGTATTTTCTCTTTTGTTGGTACACGTGTTAGATTTACGCATTCTCAGTGTTGAATTAGAGGTAATTGTTTATTATGTAGAATTTGAGCATTGTGAGGTGGTTGTCTAAGAGTATATCGGCGACGGCGTACAGCGGATAATAAGGCATTGTTGATGAACTGGTTGTAAAATCTGTGACTCAATGCACGGTACATTGTTTATAGTTCAGCAGCTTATAAAAAAGAGTGTCGTATAACCCATGAGATCTTAATGGTGAAATCATCTTTGAATGTACTTTTAAATAAGACATAATTTATAATTATTTTGGAAATGATGAAAAATTCAGAACTAAGAAACAAATGTGAAAAAATATAATACTGTTAGTTTTGACCTTATTGCTGCAACACAGTGTTGATATAATTCCAGAATAAGTTGATTCAGGGGCAAACTACTGATGACACCAATCAAAACAGGTTAAGTAACACTCGAAATTCACAATCTGACCCCTCGATGACTCCATTTTAATATTTCGATACTATCTGCGCATATTGTCACTCATAACCTGCAACGCTGAAGAAATTTATCACCGTTCCCTCATTGATCATTTAATTACCTTACCTATTATGAATTGTCCTTCTCACGTAAAGTTATCCATTGAATTGGGTGTGCCCAAAATTTGTAAATTCGTACCAAACCTCACCGTACCGAAAAAACATCTTTTATAAATTTTATAATAACTCATAAGAAAATGACTTTTGTTAGCATTATATTTACATATTTAATATTTATTGAATTTTTTTGTATCTTTTTTGATCTAAAATAATGCATTAATCTGCATAACCCAAACAATAGAAATGAAGAACTAATGCCCCGATCATGATATTATATAAGTTCGCTTCACTTTTGTAAACATTTCAGTATGAACAGTACATGGTTTTTGATTAGTTTAAATTCCATTGTTTTAGATCATAAAATATATATTGTGCTGAAATTTTGTCTTTTCATGATATATTTGGAATGTTTGAATATAAGCAAATTTACCGTGTATGCCGCATATTCACACATTATTTGCATTTTTGTTTAATTTCAATAATTGTAATAGCATTTTCAGTACATAAATCGTTCGCATATTTTGGTCAAAGGGGCAGTCGTTAGAAAAAATTTTCTTTCGTAAACTTTCCTGACAAGGCTGCAAAACTGTAATGCATCCAGGTGCTGTATTCGTCTTTTATAAAATTAAGGTGTTATTTGGCCCCTAACGGACCGGACTCCGGCGATATATTTCTAGTGCCCTCCTCCCATCGGGCTTGCATATCCAATATGACAAAATTCTGTTATGGTTGGCTGTGGCATAAATTGAAGAATCAACATCACTGGGCCGTTGTTATTTCCAATAAATCAAGTACGTTACAACTGGATCTGTGCAGAAGAACTTGAAATTTTACTTGTATTTGTACTGTGCAAGGCATGAATATGGTCGCTTTTGTGTTTACTGAAGTGACGCAGTGGTCATTACAAGCTGCGCAGCGAGGTCATATAGCGTCCATGGCAAGAATCATGACAAAAATTAAAATTGCGCCCTTATCAACGCTTTGAAACTTCAAAACACTTTGTTCTGCTCACCGATTTCGCTCCTCCCCCTTTTTTTTAAAGTGGCGCCCACGGCACGTGCGGTGTCTTGCCAAACCGTCGATATACCTCTGGTCTTGACACGTACGATGAATCTATAAACAAGGTGACTGTACAGGATTATGTTGTATTATTCTCATTTGTTGTTCACTATGCAGCATACGGATAACTGTCTATGTTAGGAAACTGTTACATACGTTAGCAAAAGTTACTGTTTGGCAGCAAAGGTTTACATCAAGTAAAATGTCACATTGTGATTGAAAAACAGCGTATTGTTTTGGAAAATGGTCCAAATTCGTTTGTTGGCTTTCAAATCGGGTGAAAGCTAGTTCCGAAAACATGGTAGAGGATAAACTTTGAAAGATATATTTATTAAAGTGTTTTTGAGCGATTTGATACAACGATATAGTTCTGTACCTAAACTGGCGGTGTCTGGAATCAGCCATGATAATAACTTTCCATAGTGTTTGGAATATTCATCTGAAGTGCACTGGAACTGCTTATTTGGTGACACTGGTGTTTGAATTGCATTTTCGGGAAAACTTGTCTTGAAAATGGCTCTTAGACTATGATTTAATTCATTGAAAACGTAATTGGTTATTTGCGTTGCCTCGTTATAATGGAGCGAGATGTGTTCAGAATGTCATTGTTTGAGTTCATTTGTGGCATTGTCAATATGTGAGAGGCTTGTTTTCATGCAGAAACTGGTACTGGCATTACGGAAGTGTCATTTCTGTAGCACAGTCGTAGATGCCAGTTTTCTTGTTGGCATGATCCCTTGTGTTCTTCTGAAGTTTAGCTAAATTTAAATCTCGCACATCTGTTACATTTTTGGTGTCAGTTATCATTCTATTTTCGCTAGCAAGTTTCCGATATGTTAGCATATTTACACATTGGTCGACCCGATGTTTTAACGCTTGGCACTAGCAACATCGACTTATAAACTAGCTTTCTTAGTGTATAATTCCAAATAACCAATATAACAGTGTGTATCAGCGGTGAATGGTACTAGACAATTTAATATAAATTATTTTCCTTTGGGCTCAATTTTGTTAAAAACAATACACTGTAGTTTGTGATCGTATTCGAGATTTTGCCCCTCAACAATTGCACAGTAGTCTGTATTTCATTTCTTGATTTAACATCAATAAAATATACCAAATAAAAAATACAAAAGAATAAAACTTATGCTGATGGAAAAGGCACTTTCTTAAGTAATTTAAAAAAATCTACTAAACTTATGACCATACAGCAAATAACAGACTACTACTGATCCCGTATTTTCGTCAGAACTGATAACATCAACGGATGTCGACGTAGCCAAAAACTTCACCACGAACCTCGAAAAAAAAAAAAAACACCGTTATCACTTTATAAGCACCAGAAAAGAGCCTCTCAAGATCAAAATTTCATCGCGGATTCTTTGAGTGCAGAATATCAAAGAAAGCAGACACTACCAGAGTTTGGTTGGTTGGTTGTTGTGGGGCTTAACGCCATTTTTTAGCACACGATAGGCTATTCATGGCGGCCAGTATTAATGGTGAAGAAAGAAACCAGAAAATTCGCGGAAAGAACCATCGACCCACGAGAAGATACTGGCAAGATTTCTCACTTATCCATTTTCGCCGAATCGTAGACTCTAACTCACGCAGACAGGTGAGATGGCAGTGATCCGTAACGGAGAGCGCTTTAGACCACTCGGCCACTCGGGGCTCCACACTACCAGAGTGCAATGAGGTAAGCTAAATTGAAAAAAAAAAACAGACCAACTTAAATCACTATACTTAACTGCGAAGTTAGACGACACATAATTAATATTACAGATCAACAATTCAATAGGCCAAAAGGAAAAAGGGAGATGTTATTGGAGTTTCAGTGAATTCTGACCTCATTAATTACGTCAATACAAGCTGACGGATAAATGTAGCCCATGCTAAAATAAGTGTAATACATGACCTATTTGTAGTGGAATTGACAATATTGTACTATATTAATTCTGCAATCTGATTTAAATCACATTTCCACTGTTACACATGAAGATCTGACAGCGACTGGTTGGGGTCTTGTTCTGGTAAGCTATTTTGTAACCATAATCGCCGATTATATTAACCAATCAGACAAAGTGTTATATCTTCGTGTTTGGATACTTAACAGTGTGGATGAAGAGCATTAGTGTACTGAATGATTTGATTCAATTTTATATTTTTGAAAGCTACATTTTCATTGCTAATTCAAAGGTCATCAGAACATGGCCCTTAAGCGGTCGTCGTTAGATCTTGGCTTAAGAAAAATATATTTGATTTAATCAGTTACATTGAGCTATTTTAGGATTATTTACCTGATAAGCATTTGTGTGTATCATGGGATCTGATTGCCACGATATTGATCCAGAGGCTTTGACCTGCAATCTATAAAGTGTGAGCTTTAATAATTTAGTGTAAATAGTGCCTATCAATAGGTTTTCATTAATAATATAGCTCCAAGCAATAGCTTTGTTTGTAGTTTTAAGGCTTGTTTTGTTCTTACTATTCAAAATGCATGAATAAAATACAAAAGGATACAATAAAACAAACGTACGTACAAGCACTTATTTTATGAACAGACTTCAATAATAAACCTGATAATGATATCTCTTTCAATCTATGTGAAAAAAACACTGAAAGAAAATCAATACTGGGGTATGGTGTGTCATCATTACATGTGGCTAATATTACGCTGGATCAAAAAATGTTATCGCTCATATGGACTAAGTGGTTAGAGCGTACCCTCGGATGAGGCTGGTCGCTGGTTCTAACCCCAGACGAGCTATACCAAAGACTTATAAAAATAGAACTAGCAGCAGCCTCGCATGGTAGTCAGTAATAAGATGTCATTGTTAGGACTGGCCTGTGTGGTGTCAGGATAATGTGACAGGGTGGAACATTATGCTACGTTAAAACTCTCTCTCTCTCTCTGTATATATATATATATATATATATATATATATATATATATATATATATATATATATATATATATATATATATATATATATATATATATATATATATATATATATAAGCTTGACTTTAGGCAACAGCAAAAATTACGTAAATTGGTCGGATCAGATAATTCTGATACTACATTATTACATGATGTAATATGATTTGTACATATACCAAGCACCATCTACCATATATGCAAGTTTTAATCTCTCTATCATACAGAAATGGAGATTCACCGCTATTGACAGTGTAACCGACAAATGTATGAATGGGTTTTGTTAGATGTGGTGGCTTGCCTCTGTATCCAATAAAACTCAGTCTTAAAGCATTTAACTATTGGCATGGTAACATACCTCTAGAGGTGGACACAAGCAGGTTTATTCTGGATATAACTAAATGGCATAATTGTCACTCCTAGGACCTTCCACTAAGAAGAACCCAGCTTCAGGAACAATGTAATTTTCTTCTCGCATAGAGGTGCAACTGCGAGAGATCATTGTGTGGAATAGTTGATTACATTTGTATCACGGTTGCATTTATTGGAGTCTCTGTGTCACGATTGCTTTCTTTGTAATGGTATATGTCCCTCTTAAACACCATGTTTTTCTTTGATCCATTATTCTTTTGGGTTCAGATACATTATGAAGTATGTGTACTTCCTCTCTGTCAATAACTGCATGTGTGTTGGCTTCCGTTAGTCTCGAGAGACGACAGAAATGCGCCCATGTGAGGTGTCCCAGTTTGTAGTTGTGAAGCGTCTTCTGTGGCTATGGAGTTCCACACGGGAGTTGCAATCCTTGCTGGTTTTGCTGCACTTGAAGTTTGAGTCAGGTTGGAACTGCATCCTCTTCCCCTGAGATGTTTTCTCATCAGTGGGCTGTTGTAATTTTTCCTCGCTGACTTTCAGACCAGTGAACAGAGCATGTCGCCAGCTGGAATTGTCGAGGTCAAGCTCTTCCCAGGTGTTGACATCTATCCCAAGAGCTTTCATGTCGCGTTTGCAGACATCCTTGAAGCGGAGATGTGGCCGTCCGATTGATCTTCTTCTAGAAGCAAGCTTAGAGTAGAGAAGGTCTTTGGGGATCCGTCCGTCATCCATTCGACGCACATGGCCTAGCCATCTGATGCGACGTTGGCGGAGGAGTGTGACCATGCTGAGAAATTTGGCATGTTCAAGCACCTCGTTGTTTACCACACGATCTCACCAGGTGATTCCGAGTATGCGACGGAGAGAACGCATGTGAAAGGCACTCAGTCTTGTCTCCTGAGAGGCATGTAGTGTCCAAGTTTCGCTGGCGTGCAGGAGAGTGCTATAGTGCTAAGCACGCAGGCACGCTACACGGAGATCTTAGTGTTTAATGTCAGCATGCTGTTGTTCCACACTCTCTGCGACAATCTAGAGAGTTGTTGACGCATTTCCAATCCGCTTGGTGAGCTCGGCATCAAGTGAGAGGTTGTTGGTGATGGTAGAGCCAAGGTACGTGAACTCACTGACTACTACTAGTTTGTAGTTGTTAATGATGATGCTGGGAGACGTCACGTTGGTTTTCCTTAGGCTGATGGTCAACCCATATTCATTGCATGCTTTAGCAAAGCGGTCCATCATGCGTTGTAGTTCAGCTTCTGTGTGAGTGATTATAGCTTCATCATCTGCAAAGAGCATATCCCTAATGGTTGCTTTCCTTACTTTGCTCATTGCTGTCAGTCGTGCCAGGTTGAACAGTCTGCCGTCTGAACACGTGTGCAGGTAGATCCCGAAGGCGTACTTAGGCAGGACAGCGAAGATGGCAAAGAGCGTGGGGATAATGACACAACCTTGTTTCACTCCGCTGTGGATGTTGAATGGTTCGTAAGATGAACCATCATGCTGTTATCGCTGGGGGTGGATGTGGGAGATAAGCACTTACTACCCCTAGAAATCCCCCAATGGCTTGCGTCTGAGATAGCCTCTGACAACCAAATCCAGCTCCAGGCCTCCACGGGTGGCTTAACTACTAAGCCCATCGGAACCTGTTTAAACCAACTGGAGAAGGGATGTCAAGTGAGTTTCTGACGCCTCAAAATCAGATGCTTCTGGCAGATAGGGCCCGTTAATCTTGGGTGGTAGCCCGTCTAGGAGAAGGTAAACTCTAACTTCAAGCCTTCTCTGCCTTACTATACCCATACATGTGAAAGTTTAATGGAGTAAACCCAAAAGAAAATCCGGAGATGGAGTCCATAAGGCGCTTGTTACTGCTTTTAGTGTCATCTCGGCAACATCTGCGACGTAGCTGGTGCCATGACGTATCGGCTTGTCCTTTCCCTTGCATATATCATTTGCGTGGAGAGAGGGAGACAGTTGCATGGGCAACAGCTGATTCTCCATATAACTCTGTCCAGGATTGCGCCCTGGGGAGGACACTCCAGCTTCACTTCGCAGAGTTGACACAACACGGGAAGCAACAGTTACCGGTTAAAAGTCACCACTCGATTGGCGTAGAGTTAGAAGCCAGGGGTTGCTTCCGACGGTGGGAAAGACCCACAGGCCTCATTGGACAGCTATCGCCCGCCTCAAGCTGGGCAGCCCCGAGCCAATAAGGTGCCGTCCCGCCACAGCTCGCCTGCCCTGCTGGGTGTGCAGGACTTAAGATACGTGAGCACATGACAAGCGGACTGCAACGACTGCACCAAGAAAAAACGAAAGAAAAGCAACAAGGAAACAAAATGTGCTGACTGGGCTCGCAGATGATTCCCAGGCAATCAGTGATGTTCGAAAGACTTCAGTCATCAACGACGTAGTCGAAAGACTCCATGTCGATATCTCCTCACTTTAAGAGACACGGCCAACAAATTCTGGGTCCCTCAGAGAAAAGAACTACACGTTCTTCTGGCAAGGAAAGAGCACCGACGAAGTCAGGGAGTATGGTGTTGGTTTTGTTGTCAGAAACTCTCTGCTGACGACGATATAACCATGCTAACAAGGAAACGAAAGACAGTTATCTCTTCGCATCCACACCACAACCGGGCTAGTTAACCTGATCAGTGTTTACGCTCCCACTCTCAGTGCCACCACATATACCAAGGATGCGTTTTACAACGAGCTCGACTCGCTCATCGACAAAATTCCAAAGGAAGAGAACTTGATATTACAGGCGACTTCAACGCTAGGGTGGGTGCCGATCACGATTCATAGCTTTTGTGTCTCGGCAAGTTTGGCATTGGGAAGATGAATGAAAACGGGCAACGTCTACTGGAAGTGTGCTCGTGCCACAACCTCAGCATTACCAATTCATTTTTTCAGACAAAACCACGCACTGTGTCTAGGAGGCATCCCCGATCCAAGCACTGGCATCAGCCAGCTGGACTTGATCATCACGAGACGGTCTGCCATGAAGGATTTGCAGCTTACACGTACATTCCACAGCGCTGACTGCGACACTGATAATTCACTAGTTTGCTGTAAATTGAAGCTTCAAGCAAAGAAGAGCCACCACGCTATGCAAGTGGGTGAACCACACATTGATGTGAGCAAGACGTCATATCCAGACATGGCTGAAGAATTCACTTACGCCCTCTCCAAGGCGTTCAGTTCAGAACCTCCCTAAGGCAGTGCCAAAGAAAGATGGGACAACATGAGAGATACTGTGTACAGCACAGCCACAAGAATCTTTGGTAAAAAGCAGACAAAGAACAACGACTGGTTTGACGCCAACTCCGCTACACTGATGCCAGCATTAGAAGGGAATCGCAGTGCCCACCTGGAATAAAAGCGTTCAACCTGCCATAGAACACTACATGCATACGGGTCTACCAGAAGCAAAGTGCAAAGGTTAGCACGGCAGTGCGCCAATGAATACTGGCCTCTGCTCTGTCAGAGCATCCAGTTAGCAGTAGACTACGGGTACATCAGAGGCATCTACAATGGCATAAAGAAAGCAATGGGTCCCACGAAGAAAGTGATAGCTCCACCGAAGTCTTCTGCAGGCGATACCAATCACAACAAGGGCAAGTGGATGGAGCACTGGGTGGAGTACTATGAACTTTATTCCAGAAAGAACCACGTGACCAACAATACCCTCAGCGCCATTGAAAACCTCCCTTGTTTGACCTAACTGGATGAGAAACCTACTGCAGCAGAACTAAAGTTAGCCTTAGAGAAACTGACCACAGGTCAAGCCCCAGGGAAGGATGGCATCTCAGCAGAAGTCATCAAGTGTGGCAACAGTGTGCTGTTCACACACTTTTATGAACTCTGCTATTGCTGGAATGAAGGTGCAGTGCCTCAGGACATGAGAGATGCCAACATCATAACTCTGTATAAGAACAAAGGGCGACAGAAGTGACTGCAACAACTACAGGAACATATCACTTCTCAGATTCATGGGTAAAGTCTTCGCTAGAGTCATCCTGAACAGACTACAGACACATGCTGAGAGTGTATCCAGAGTCTCAGTGTGGGTTCCACGCAGAGAGGTCCACAATCGACATGATCTCCATCAGGCAACTGCAGAAGAAGTGCAGAGAACAATACAGACCCCTCTTCCTCGCTTTTATAGACCTCACCAAAGCATTCGATCTAGAGAAGGACTCTTCAAAATCCTGACGAAGATTGGATGCCCTCCCCCCAAGCTGTCAAGCATGGTCCAGTCCTTCCATGACGACATGAAAGGCACAGTGCAGTATGATGGCTCATCGTCCGACCCACTCAACATCCACAGCATACAATAACTGCATACAAGTGTGCTAATTGTATCCTGTAATTTCTAACCATATTCTTTCTGCAAGTTCTTGTTGTTTTTGTTTTGGGGCTTATCGCCAGTTTCAGCACACAATAGGCTATACATGTCGGCCAATATTAATGGTGGAGGAAGACACGGGGAAATCCGCGGAAAGAACCATCGACCCACGGGAAGCTACTGGCAAGCTTTCTCACATATCAACATTCTCCGAATTTTAGACTGGTACCCACAAAGATAGAAGTGAGATGGCAGTGATCCGTAACGGACAGCGCTTTAGACCACTTGGCAACTCGGGGTCCCCAGTTCTGAAGGTAGTTGAATGTTAAAAAAAAGTTATTTACTGGTATGTGTTTCCACTCAATAAGGTGCTTTATCACAGTATTCATATCTTCATAAATGTTATTTGTAACCTCAGAGTATAGGTCATAAACATCAGCTTTTTTAGGACCCAGCAGCAAAGATGTTCGAATGTCTTGCTTTGATTAGTTATCAAACTAATATATAAACGACGTACTCCCATCAACATAGAGTCTTTTGTACAGATCTGTGAAATCACTGATTGTATATGTATGTGGTACTTTCTATACCATCCACAATGACATGTAGTTATCTTTGATTGTAGCACAATGGTCTTTAAGTCGGTATCTAATCTAACTCTTTTTTATATGGTTCCAACGGTTCACAAAATTTGGCTTCATGTAGATAAAAGTTTTTTGATTGAAGCTTGTTTGGAGGGTTTTTTTTACATGTGCATTTCACAAATCATTATCGTTTAAAAAAAATAGAATTTGTAATTTTCTCCATATTTTTAAAATCTCATCTTTATCTCATTGTTAGAAAAACAATATCCTTATTGGACATATTAGCACTAAATGTGTCTTCTTTGGGTTCCACACTGAAGTCCCTAACCAGAAAACACATTATTCCTGTTAAAACACGAAAAAGAAAATTTCAATAAAAATTATATTTTGTTTTTAAAATATTACATAGTCAATGAAATCCTAGCATAAACATTGTTTATGAGCAATTACCATATATATCTACAATAATGTATTTATGGTAAGTACATTTCTGGTATGAGTTACACTTAATGTTCCAGACAATTGCTGATTGTCTTATAAACTGTCACATACTCTCCGTCCCTAGATTTCTGGACTACATAAGAGTCATTGAGACTGTTGTGCATTATGGTTATAAACAATGACTACCACAAAGTAGCAACAGTTAAAATTAAAATTCAAATTAAGTTTCTTTTCTTTCAGGATCATATGTAAAAAAAATTTCATTTAAATGTTCATTTATTATATTGTACATGTATCGTCGAGGTCATGACATTTACAATTTGCATAAAACAAGAGGCATCTATTCTACACTCCTTTTCTGTTCGTCACGAAGTTCAGGTTGATTTGAAATCAATAGCATGATTGCCTACATGTAAATCTTATATCATCCTCAACACCGAGAAAGTAAAATATCCATGAGGGTAGACATTTGGAGGAATGTCACGTGACAAACAGAGCAAGTCAACTCGCCCTATTGCAAATTTGCCACCCATCAACTCACCCCCACTTCACGCTAATTTGTCGTAAATTGATGTCCTATGATTCGCTCTCATCAAATCAACCCCATTTGATGTCAAATTGCCTCCACTTCAGAGTTGTTATTGTTGCATTGGAATCCTATGAAAAAACATCAAACCAGATTAAAAAACTCGCCCCCAATTTATGCCAACCTGTTATCTCTTCAGAGTCAACTAGCCCCTCCACAAATATTACTTTTTAAGAATAATATATTAATTTATAATGGAATCACGATTTGCAAGTATTTGATTGGAAGATGGAAAAATTTATAACACAATTCTGACCAACATATTGTAATTGTTCAACTACAAATTATTTATGAATGGTATAGCACATATGCTACCGAATAAATTGATGCTATGAAAAATACATAAAAAATAACAACAAATAAATTCATTTTGTGTTTGTGAGATGGAGACAGAACAATAATAGTAAAAGCATTAAGAAGAAACAGATGTCTGTACCATGCCTCACTATTTTTCACTACCAGTTGTAATCATTAATTAATCAAATTATGACAATCTACCAGTTTAGTCTATTGTTATAAGCAAAACGTCTATTTCCATTCATATGAGTAGTAATGTTGCTAGCAAAAATGGCTATAAAATAATGCTGTAAAGCCGTTGTGTACTAGGATGCACTATCAATAAATGGAAAACTAAGGTTCCAAAATTTTGTGTGATACCAAATTAAAACTCCGAGAGAATGGCTGTTAAAAGGCAATCAGCAGAGCAAAGCTGACGTAAGTGTCCCCCGAAAAGTGGATCACTAAAATCTGGAAACTGTCACGTTTCTTCAACTCATTTTATTACTGGTGCATCTCATGCTAATTTACATGCTTTGTTTTAGACCTTTAACTGATTCACCCTGATTGACGAAATTACACTGAATTCTTAAGAAAATATTGCATACGAGGCAATTAAAAACTTCAGATCACAGGTTGTTCTTAAAACACAAACTGCTAGTTTTAAAAAAAAAAACAATTTATGTTTTTTTATTCTAAAAAAATAAATTACAGAAATTTGTCAGATATAGATGCCATAACCAGAACATATATCAATCATTTATGCAATAACGTACTTGGGAAATGGGTTAATAGTCAATTAAACATAAAAATACATGCGTGAGATTATTTGTCAGCCAAATTGAAATCAACCCCTGCTATTTCATTGTCTGATGTCTACATTTCATGGTCTGATGTCTACATTTCACCTTAATGTACAAGACCAAATATAACTGGCTACAGTGGGGGAGCAACTAAAAACCTATGGTCACTCAATGTACATCTAAAAAATCACTGGGCAAAGTCATTTTCACTTCCCTAACAGGAAAGGCAAAGATTTCATGTCTTAGATGACTTAAATCTCTCACTTCGCCTTGTAGCATGGTCACTGCGCTACACATAGATATTTCTGTTTTCAGATTACATCAGTATTACCATTGGCAAGCGAAAGTTTTCAAGAAACTTGTGAACTTAAGTAGCAATGAAGAAGAATAAAAAATATTATCAAAAGATGTGGTGTAGCTACTTTCAACACCAAACCTGACATTGCCAGCTCTAAGATATTTTATGAATTTTAAATTAGAAAAATACAATTGTGTTTTCTCTGTCCTTGTTGAATGAACTACATTTTCTAGACATTTAATATAAATTTAATGAGATACAAATATTTGATGTGTATTTTGTTTTGTGCTGATTGTAAATATCATGAACATCTAAAGAATATAGTAAGAAAATGTTTCCTATGAGAATATTGTAAATTTGTAATGTAATGTTTGAGGTTAATGCTTGAAGGATTAGGAGTACATGATAAATGGAGACATTTTATATACATCATAAACATACAATTGCTGATGCTGTTTTGGTTCATGATGAAACTGTACTAGATTGATGTTGATTATTATCCAGATAATAAAAGAAATTATCAGTTAATTAGTCTGTCCATTTACACGAGTCACAATAATTGAAATGATCTTTGAAATGAAAATTTAGTTTTCTTTCGTTATTTAATGAAGATAGGTTACTATAGACATTGATCCATAACTGATGAAAATGAAACATTTGAAATCTGAGGTATTTGTCCCATAGGATTGGTAGAACACATTGTTGCTCAGATTCCAATCTGATGAAACATTTTTGCACATAATTTACAGTTAATTTTTTTTTCTCAAGTATGTTTGCTCAGTTTGCTTTTTCCATGCAATGCTGGATTTACTATTGTGATAGGGTGTGCCAGGGGGGAATCTTCTTGGCAAAATATATTTATGACGATAGGCCTACCGGGTCTACCTCCTTCAGGGCTCAAGTAAGGGGCCTCATAACGTAACTAGCACAGAGTTTCATTTGTCCTAAATCCGGCACAGATTTCATGTTACACATAAGAAAAACTTTATGACATATTTTACACTTAAATGGTTTTTCTCAGGTATGTAGGCTCATGGGCTGATTCGCTGATTCAGAGATATACTCCGACTAAAAATGTTCGCTCATACTTTCACATTTAAATGGTTTTTCACCTTTATGCGTTCTCACATGCACATTAACAACTCCGCTCTGACTAAACCTTTGATCACATACTTGACACTTAAACGATTTTTCTCCAGTATGTATGATCATGTGCCTATTCAGTTTTCCACTCCGGCTGAACGTTTGATCACATACTTCACACTTAAATGGTGTTTCTCCAGTATGTATCCTCATATGCTTTCTTAGATATGCACTCTCGCGGAACATTTTATCACATACTTCACACTTATATGGTTTTTCACCAGTATGTATCCTTATGTGCTCATACAAAATTCTGTTGAGTCTAAACCTTTCATGACATAGTTCACACTTAAATGGATTTTCTCCAGTATGCATGCTCATGTGGTTATTCAGATCTCCTCTCAACCTAAACATTTTCTCACAAAGTTCACACTTAAATTGTTTTTTCGCCAGTATGTGTCCTCATGTAATTATTTAATGTTCCAGAGCGACTAAACTGTTTATGACATACTTCACACGTAAATGGCTATCTCCAGTATGTATTCTCATGTGGACTGTTAGATCTCCACTATCTCTGAACATTTTATCACATACATCACACTTAAACGTTTTCTCTCCAGTATGTATCCTCATATGCCTATTCAGAGATCCACTCCAACTAAACCTTTTATGACGTACTTCGTAGTTAAACGGTTTTTCTCCAACAAGTTCCATCATGTGATTGAGTAGGGTTCTGTAACACTGATCTTGTTTAGGAATCAAAATACCTGTTTTAAGAACCTAGCAGGCCTAACTATATGAGTCTGATTCTGTAGCACAAATATGATCTAGTAACAAACAAAAATGTTTTCAGACTTTAGCTGTCCTAGTAACGCCTGCAATGGGAACTAATCATTGTGCTTAGAACGCTTGCAGAAGGCCATAGAACACAATTAATTTTACTATATAGTCTCTACATTTGTTTCTCAGTATTGAACTTTCCACTTTGTGACAATACAATTCATATGTTAAACTAAAATACCTTCAAAGATGACTTTACGGTAAAGTTCGTGTTAAGGGCTGACCTGCATTTTTTTTGAGAGGCTGAATTGTAAACAAAACACCATGCAAAGGAACACAGATTTCAGTTCCGAATCACCATGATCTTATTACTCATTGTGCACTGTCGCCAAAATACACACAGACACCCACACCATAAGCTCACATTCTAAAGAATAAACAATTGCCTTTAAATCCTTACCAAGAATGCCAAAATCTATATATTGTATCACCACCAAACGGAGACAGGAAAAAGTGATAAAACAAAGACTGGGACTACATTCGTGGGTACTGAACCGGATATTATTAATTGTGTACTGATGCCTGAAAGGGTCATTTTTTTTAGTCAATCTTTTATATTTGCATTTTATTTTGCATGCCACTACTATTTCAACTTCATACATACAGTCTTTTGAAATTTTCTTGCAAGCAAGACATGTGACAGCTGTCAGAAAGTGTGTAGTGCTTGTGTTCTATAGGGTGCAATTAGAAGTCCAATTGTTCTTAAGAAACAAAAGAAAAACATTTGCTATATCTTCCTTAATTATAGGAAATTTTCAATGCAGTAAAAACCTAATTGTAACACGTGATAAGGCCTGTCTGAACCTTGGCTTGGAATTAAAAATATTGATGTATTAAATTTTAATAAAAATTTTAATAAATATTTAAATTTTGAAAACTATTTATTTTTAAAAAAAAAATTTTCATACAAGTTATAACATTCAGTTTGACAAATTTAAGGCAGCAAAGTTGATTAATGAATGGTGTTTAAAACAAATGGTATTTTGGGTCTGTACAACTGATAATATTATTCCCATGGGTACTGAAGCATAAAAGCTCACAATGATTTTGACAGCAAATCGACAGCAAATTGCAATATGCCTATCCAGATGCATATAGGTGTACATACTAAAGAAAGATTGACAGGTGCAATGTTCCACATTTATTGTTTCAGGTACCTGGGCAGTTGTTTGTATAACTAATAGCCCACTCAAATTTAAAGTTTTGATGGGACCACTACCATGTTTTATAGCAAATATGCATTCCATTTCAATGCCAATAACTACAAAAGTCAAAAATGCTACACGAAAATACAGTTTCAGGGAGGTTCCACCTTACTGAAAAATGATGCGAATCTCTCTCATGAAGATCTAAGCCATGTCTTTGAGATGCTGTATATCAGTGTACTAATATGAACTCATCTTGGTCACTTATAGCAGCAGACTGCACATGTCCTTATGAGACCTTGCTATCACCATTGGACTACTGGAGAGCTTCCAAATTGATCCAACTCTAATACATTGTTCAAGATACCAGGCTAGACCTGAAAAGATATAACATGCTTCACTTAATTCTATAAAAAGAAAGATGTAGGCAAATGAAGTTAAAATGTGTTAGATATGATGATTTCAAACTAACATTCAGTTTACAAATATGGGTAAAAAAGGTAAACTTGACAGAGTGACACTTAAAGATATGAAGCAATGGGCATGTATTAAAGTGATAAATGCATACTAAAAATTGATGATGTTTCTACAAGCTTATTTAGCCATTTACATAACTAATCAGGTAGATTATGTGTCATAAAGTTTAAGGTAATGTGGAACGGTGAGATTTGATCATTAGTGCAAACATTGATACATACCAGTATACTGGAAAGTCAAATGACAATGTACCAAATTAAAATTTATTACTATATACAATCCTATTCATAAAGAATTTTTTTTTAGATATTGCGAGTGAACACGGCCAAATGTGGCCACACAAATCAATTATAGGTATCAATAGATCCTATATCATCAACTAAAAATGAAATTTTCATCCCGAAAACTTTTAAACAAGGACATTTGCATGTGTGGGACATATGCAATGTACTTGTTAAAATCATATGTGCAAACATGATTCAAGTAATCTGTTTGAACATTTTTAGCCTATTTTTTAAGAGTGCTGGTTACCACGTTATTAAGCTAAATGATTCAATGGAATCAGATATCAGCTGATGCTGCAATACCGCCCTCTGTCAAAGTACAAAATTGAAATGTGTTACCATACAGAGGCATATTCATGATGAAATTAACATCTTGGGATATTTTAAGTGCACACAGTCAGAACTGAGTCTTACAGATTCACTATAGGTACTATGTCAGCCTAACAATGTCAACTTTTGATTCCAAACAATCCGAAATATATGCATATTTGTTCATGTCAGCTACGTTTCCATGTTAGGATCAGTTGTAGAAAGTTAAATTCAAATAATCTGTTTGAATATTACTTATGTAATCTTTAAAGTATCAGAAAACAAATATTTTTAGTAATTAATAATGCATAAAGCAAAATGGATCATTAGTATTCCCATAATATCATCTGGGTCACAATGCCGCACTACATCAATCAACATCTTCGCAAGCCTAGTTTCCAATAGAGTAACTTTTCTACACTCTAGCCGATATAATGTTTCAGTGCTTGCAATTAGCAACATCTATTCGATTTAACAAATTGCATCATTAGTGTATAATTCTAAGTAACCAATATAACAGCGTGTTTCAGCGATAATTGGCACTGGACAATTTATCATTTATTTTTCGTTGGGCTCAGTTTTATCAGTTTTGTTGAAATCAATACACTATCATTGGTACTTCTGTTTGAAATCATCCCTGTCAACTTTTGCAATTAAAAGGTAAATGGGGGAAAGGTATGAAATGTCTTCTTTACGGTATTGTAAGGTATGAGTGGAGTGAAAATATAATTTCGAATTAATTAGATCGGAGTCATCGAGGGGTTAGATTGTGACCTGCTAGAGTTGCTAAATTCTTTTTTAATTGGGGATGGCATCATCATTAGTTTCCCACTCAGTTTACGTCCTCTGGAACTTTTAAATCAACAACATGTGTCCGTAATTAGGTCACAATTAACTTCACTATATACTCTCTATATTCTTTTCTTAATAACAAATTTTTATCGTGTCCAAAGGTAAAAGGCATATCAAAGTGCATGTAGAGACCGGGTGAAGATCTTCTCATACTTTATACAGCATTTTCTTGGACCTGCTGGAGTATACACAAAGCACGTTGCATTAAGTCACAAATCTCACTGACAGATCATCATCAATTCATACTATATCCGAAGCAGTAATTGTGACCTGATTATTGCAGAGCTCATCGTAACAGACCGGAAATTCACAGCGAGAACCATTGCTAACACACACACTAATAATCACTTCAAGAATACTTTCCATTTATTAACACTTGTAGAAAGAACAAATATAAAAATCCTAACTAATATGTGTGTTGGAATAAATTCAAGAAGACTTTTCCTACACTAAGAATTGTAAAAATATAACACAATATAAAAAGAAATAATACATTCTTACATTTACCTCGCCATATATAGTGTAATATTAATGTTTCATTATACAGAGGGTGTTGGAATATAACATTTTTCTTTTCACGTATTTGATATGAAAATACATGTCCACCCAACCACCCCCCACCCCACCTCTCTCTCTCTCTCTCTCTCTCTCTCTCTCTCTCTCTCTCTCTCTCTCTCTCTCTCATTACGATTTGTCAAATCAGCTAGACAGAATCATCACGTACGTTCTTTACGTGTACATAGTTACCTTGTTTGCTAAATATTACATCTGAATTTGGCGATACAGTTAGATTTTTTAAAATTTTCTAGTAGGATTTATGAACTAATTTTCTGCTCTGGTGCTAAATATTACAACAGTGACCAATAAAGTCTTTGTGTATTCTCTCTCTCTCTCTCTCTCTCTCTCTCTCTCTCTCTCTCTCACACGCACACACACACACACATACACACACACACTCACACATGTACGCGCGCGCGTGCAAATATACATACAGAACAGCAGTGAGTTTAATAAACCGTTTAATGTATGCCCCCTATCTCGCTTTTAGATGGATCCGCGTTAGGAATTAAACACTGTATCTTGTACATTGTATACGATTTATCGTTTGCTATTTTCAATTAATATTTATAAAAAGCGATATCCATTCATAGAACTCAATGCAACATTAAACATAATTCTATTTCATATCGCAGGGTTCCTTAAACCATCTCCATGATCCAACGTCACTGGTTGCAGAATATTTATAATTCATATGTAAATCTCATGCGGGTCTCAGAAGGACCAGTAAAGTTACAGATTCCATTATCCACAAAGAAATTCACGTTTGTTGCTTTTTTTCAATCTTGTACCGACAATGAGTTGAATAAATGAGTTGAATAAAGCCATTTACATCGTCAACAATAACTTGTTTAGTGTTATCCATTGCAATTATATGAATTATATTGCAATTACGAATACCTTTGCGAAGATATTTCTAATTCTGCTTCCAAATTCGTGTTTGTACACAACAAAATAATTAATATGGAGACAAATCTTTAAATATACAAGTGTCCTCATCTATTGCTCTTAATTTTAGTTCACTTTGCTCCTTCGAAACAATAATTTAGCAATCTTTTCAGTGATAGCGCAAATGAAATGATTCCTATATAGGGTACAAATACTAGTACGGTTAGAGAGATCCATCCGCGCTCAGAACCACAACATCAGCATAAATGCGTATCACTGCACATCTTGGTGCCAATATAAAATGTTGTCTATTATGATTTTGAGACTAAGCACCTGTAACTTTGAAATACATACTACGCTTTATATCATAAAAAGGTTATTACGGCAGTGAAAATAGCGACTTAAGTCTATTCATTAATATGTGTTTCCTAGTAGCATACGCTCCTGAAACCAACAATTCTTATTCAGTGAAAATTATAAAAAGATGAGGTCCTTCCAAACAAATGATATTGTAAAAAGATCTTCATTGCTTCAAACAAATTCAGGTCCATTTTCCATTCATTAGTGTGTAACTTGAAATTGGAACATTTATGTCATCGATATCAACAATCTTGTCTAAATCCAAACAATTTCATCTATTATAATGTTTTGTTAACATGATTGATGGTATTGTAACGATTGAAGTTTGTAGGGATGTTGATGAAATGCAAGTGAATCTTTTAATGTACAAACATTTTTGTTTTTCTCATTCAAATCAGAATTGTAGTATTTGGATAACACAGTGAATCACATGGATAAAAATACTATTTATTCCTCATATATATTTCTTCTTCTTTGGTTGTCCGATGATGACGCTAGTTGTACAGCCCACGAGGATTACCCATGTGACTCTTGAGCCCCAAGCTGGATGCACACAGAATGTTATAGGTTGGGTATGTGGTGTCTATAGATATTATGGTCTGAAATGATGTGATGTACCGTTTTCCTCTCGTGTCTGTTAGGCGTTGTTGGCGGTCATCCAACCAGTTCTACATCATTGCTGCAGGTAACGAGTCCATGGATTGAATTCCGCACCATTTCCGGTTGCACTTAAGTTTGTCTTTCTAACTTTTACTAGGGCGTCCTAGTTTCCGCTTCCCTGCTTGTGAGAGGTGTCTCGGTATTTTATATTCAGCTGCCATGCATTAATATGGTCAGGTTTCATTAGTGTAATAATTATGAGGTGGAAAATATTTTACATAAATGTATGCAATAAAATTTCAGTTTAGTACAAGTTCAGTTGGCAATGTAAAAGTAGATGAGGCAGAAAGTGAAACTGTTTTTTCTGACCAGATATGATTGGTTTCACTAAGTAAGATTATAAGCACAACAGAGCATTCAGAATTAATAGATTTTTGTTAAAATATTTTGGCAATAAATTTCGGAACAACAAATAATATTGAATTTGAATAAATGAAAATAAAATCATTATCCCACCCGTGTGATTTGCAATTTTAAAGAGGATAAGTTGCAAGTACAATAATGTTTGTGTAACACAGCCACCAGCTCACCTTCAGTATTAGCAACATCTAGCTATAATATAAAATTGACCTCAATAATGAGGTTAATTTATACAGAATGTGTTAAGATCTCTCTTGAGTAATTTAATTTTAAAACAAATGTGGCTTTCTTGTAGAGGGTACTATGAAAACAAAGAGTTTTATTAAAAATTCTTTGAAGTAATAATGCTAATTAACGAATTAAACAGTATCTTCTAGAGTTAAACATTTTCCTTTTCTTTTAAACCTAATAGAGCCCAAGTAAGTAAATATCATACATTATGGTGATGACATTTGTAGTTACGGTCAACTCAAAGGTGCAGTTTCTAGTTATTTTTTGCTGGTTTTAATTTCAAAATCCTAGAGAAAAAAAGGAAGCATAGTTCAGCATTTATGTCTTAGGACTAATTTTGTGGTAAGAATTATTAGATATATATATTTGTATTTCCAACTTTAAAAAATTGTTATTTTATATATTTTTATTTCCAACTTTATATGAAGTCTATATCATGCAATACATGTTTTGTTTTGTTTCCTTACAGGCAAAAGTCAACTCATCAAGAAAGGATGTTCTTAGTAGCAAGAGAGTGCCATCCTTGGTCTATTCAATGTTTGCGTTAACGGTGGAAATGAAGTCCAATGACATATTCACCACAGAATGGGAACATTTGATAATATTATCAGAAATGTGATTTTTGTAATCACAAAAGATGCTGGAATAGCCAGCCATTCGTTGGATCCATTCCAGCTGGAATCTACCTCGTTCTGAACATTGATAAAAAGACATGAAAAACTTATATGTCGAGACGATACAATTAACAATACTAATTATAATATTTATTCAATGGATCTCATTTTTATACTGAATTATTGCAGTTAATATTTCCTACCAATTGTTTATGTTCAAAACTATGTCATGGTATTGTTACAAATTAATGAGCAAAAATAATGTCTGGTAAATGTATCTGTTGGGGGTGTTAATGTTATTTTACTCTGAAATATTGACAGACTTCAGCAATGTAGCAAAATGTACTTATTTTCTACTGTGTTGGTCATATTGCTGTCTGCACTGGCAATATGCTGTTTCAAGTACGTACTGATCCAAACAATCTGTCCGGAACCCAGGATGGTCAGTGATAGTAGTATAGGGAAATGAGGGTTTTGCCCCTCCCCCCACACCTCCTTCCCCACCCCCGCCAAAACCCTCATTTCCCTATACTACTACTATGTAGACATATATTTTGTAACCAGACAAAACAACAGGTGTTGGAATGCGATAAGCTCTGTCAACAGAAGTGACGAATTTGTTAAAACAGCGTATGTGTGGAATATGATTATTCTAAAGACGGCAAATAGGTTTTACCACAAATTTTTTTATCAGATAACAGGATGAAAATTAAACTGTACATTAGAACGTTTCAGTTAACAAGGCGGAAATTAAACTAGCATTAGAATGAAAATGATATTATTTTAGTTATATTATATCTTAAGTTTAGATAAAATTTTATGTTACTCATATTTTTGGGGATATTTTTTTCATACTTTCTAACCCTCATTGGTAGAATATCTGTTAACATATTGTCAATAATACGAAATTCACGTAATAAATCATCCATATTATATTTAACTCCTCGTAGGTAAGACCGGATCTGATCAAGTAGTTTCTTGTAAGTTTTAATTGATGTTAAACAACCGTGCTTCTTTATCAAAAGTCTTGGTTCTACTTTTTTACACGCCGCTGTAAGTGAAACACCAATAGCGGATATGATTAACAAAAAAGGATTTAATGATACCCCACTTGAAATTATACCAGAACTGGTCATTAACAAGGGTAGATAAGATATTACTCGAAGGATCTTGTTGTAGTATTTGTAACATTTTTTCACGCACCAAAGTTTTTTATGATAATATTTATAGTATTGTATTAATGCGTCTACATCTTGTTTTGGAATATCTTTTGAAATATGATTGAAATCAACTATACTTCTTTTCATTATAATATTAGTTCACATAGTCCTATGTTTGATTAATCCATAATAAGAGCTGGTTGTTCAGCTATATATTCCAAACACCAGAGAAAAATTGCTAATTTTAAAGTTTTATCAACTGGTTCAAGTACAAATTCTTCTTCAGAATTTTTGTTTATTATTACAGATAATACTCCAGATGAGTCATCATTTGGATGACGAAATAGATATTTGGTAGATATTCTAAACTTTGCACTGCTAAGCACTGACAATCTATACACACCGGTAACTTCTGCAATATATTTGATAGAATTATTTTTTGGTCTCCACCCAGTATAACCAGTATCAACAGTATACACAATATTTTTAATCTGTTTGTGAGGAATTTTAACCATACTCGTTTTCTCAACAATATTAGGAATTCCACTAATAATATCATTGAGTTTTGTGTTAATATCATTGAGTTTTGTGTTAATATTAGCGAGTGTAATGTTAACAATTGATGGATTTCCAAAAAAATCATCTTTAAGCGTGTTTATGTTTCTACGAAAATTTAAAAACGTTTTTACGTGACCGGTAAATTCATTTTTGAGCGCTGTTGTTTCATTACTGATTGGAACGTCCTGATCATCGACATATTTTTTAGTTACAGCGTCTCCATCTGTAGTTGGATATCCAAGATCTGTAATCTTGTTCTGGTTCGTAACAATATTCCCATTAAATGAATCACCAGCTTTTTTAACAAAATCATTTACTGACCTACCAGAATCTTGTATCTTACCTTGATTATTAAAAGTCACGATATTATCAGCAACCGCATTAGGAATTCGTACAAGTACATCTGGCAGTTTTACATCACTCGTTTTTAATCGTCCTTCTTTGTCCTGGAAAATGACGACTTCATCTGGTTCTACACTGGTAAGATTTAGTAAATTATTGATTTCATTTTTGAGCTGATCAAGAGTTGCATATTTGGATAAGTCACCTTGGTAACCTTTTGTGGATAAATCTCCTGATAGTGTTCCAAATTTTGTATAGTAACTCATTATTTACTGTCTTAGATAAAATTATCAACATTAGTTTAATATTATACAAAATGGCAAAATCGTCGATATTAAACTTTGATACAGAGAAGCTGGTGAAACACAAACATAACAAAGAACTTCCTGATTGTCATTATCTTATTGTTGGGCGAACTGGATCAGGAAAAACAAATTTGCTTATGAACTTGCTTCTTGGTGATAATTTTAACTACGATAGAGTCTATATTTACACAATCAATCCACAGCAAGATAAGTATGAGTTATTAAGCGATTATAATGACAAACTTCGTGATGAAATTAAGTCTGGTGAAGATTTTTTTATAATTAGGCAGCCAGAAGATCTTATTCCAGTTAATCAACTTGATGCAGATGAACATAAGATAGTAGTTTTTGACGATATTCCGCTAAATAACATGGAGATGAACAAAATAAGATCGTATTTCTCACTGTCACGTAACAAACAATGTAATTCTGTTTATCTCGCTCAAGGATTTTATAATGTTGACAGATTTATTCGGCGAAATACAGGTTGTTTTATATTATTTCCAGGACTGGACAATGTTGACGTTAGAAATATTGCAAGCGAACAATGCGATGACGTGACAAAAGATAAGTTTATTGAACTTTACCGTCATGCTACAAAATATAAATACAACTTTTTCTTATTTGATAAACTTACAAATGATCCAACTAAAATGTTTCGCTGTTGTATTGACACTTACTTACAGTAAGGGTTTCAATTTTATAAAATTTATAATAATAATAATGGACAAACGAACAAGATACAGACAACACATAGAAGATCTAAAAAAAACTTGCTCAAACTCAGACATCGCTTAAGCAAAAAGTACAACAAGCACGACGTGGGCAAGTAACCGCTACATAAGCAACAGCTACAATTTTCAAGCCGGTTACTGAAGCATTATTAGGTAAACAACCTGAAACTAAACCACTGTCAGAAGAAGAACTTAAACAACTGCAGGAAAAAGGCTTGGTTGGAATTGTTAAAGAACAACAGGAAGCAGCTGCTGCAAAACTTGTTTAATGTTATAGATGTTTGTAGCAAATACGCTTTCAGTGTACCTGTTTCGGATAAGACAGGGACTTCAATGACTGATGCGCTAAAACAAATAATAACGAGTACAGAAAGAAAACCGAATAAAATCTGGACTGATCACGGATCCGAGTTCTTTAACAAAAAGTTTGAACAGTTTCTAGAACAAAATAACATAAAAAGGTATGTTACAGGAAACGAAGGTAAAAGCGTTGTTGTTGAGAGATTTAATCGCACGCTAAACGAAAAATTACACAAACATATGACAGCTAAAAACACCAACAGGTACATCGATGACCTTTCTCAAATCGTAGGTGAATATAATAACACGAAACATCGAACCATCAAAATAACACCTAAAAAAGCTATTAAAAATCCAATATTAGCAAATGAAAACATGTACCGCAGAGATAAATTTAAGGTTGGTGATAAAGTTATAATTTCTTTGACAAAAAAGGTATTTGCAAAAGGATTTACTCCAAACTGGAGTGAAGAAGTTTTTGTAGTTGATAAGGTACTTTTCACAATACCTGTAACGTACGTTTTAAAAGATCTGGCAGGGGAACCGATCGTAGGTAGTTTTTATGAACAAGAACTACAGAAAACTGAGCAGGATGTTTTTGTTATCGAGAAAGTGGTTAGAAAAAAAGGAAATAAAAGTTTAGTCAAATGGCGTGGGTATAGTGATAAATTTAACAGTTGGATCCCAATTTAGCAGATTATGATATAATGTTATTATAAATTTCCTCATACTTTTGTTTGACAGATTTACATTTTACTGGTTTACATAATGATATTAGATACTGCTTACGATCGTCAGAGATCGTCATTAGATTAAAAATCTTGACAAATATGAAATCGAATTTGATATTTTTCTGTCGGCCTGGAATTCTGATGTTTAAGAAAGGTCTGATTAGCTGCCGAAACAGTTGTTGTTCGGCAACGGTAAAATTAAATTGTATCATTGTTCTTGCAATGTAATACTAAGCATTATATCGTTCAGATGTTGGTCTGCTGTAATTTGATCTGTCAGCAACAGTGACTATTTTACCATCATCATCAGATTCGCTGTTATATAAAATATCATCTTCATTATAAGCAATAGATTTGTCTATGAAATCTTTGGAAAATGTGACCTCATCACTGACGAACTTATCGCTGGCGACTTTGTCGCTAGTATCTTGTTTGTAGAGTTCAGCGAGTCGTTTCATCAAGTCCATTATTATAATATATTTTTATCTAAATTATTGTTATAAGATGACTGATGAGATAAAATATTACCAAAAAGTTAATATATTAAATTACAACGAACTAGCCGAAGCGGTAAGAAAATGTTTGTTGGGTTATAGTGTTGACGTTATTGTAATGCAAGGTGATTCTCATAAAATATTGCTAACAGAAGCAGAAAAAAATAAAATTAATGAAAGTGCAGTAACGACGCTAAAATTTAATCACGATGATATCATAGCATTTGCTCATCATTGCTTGACTAAAACTGAATTACAAAATATTATTGATCATCATATCTAAAACGAATCCTAGCATCGTATTCGCTTGAAAAAGTTGATTTCATTACTCCATCAGCTACAAATTTTACGACTGCGGGATTTATCTTATAATATTTCGCCGCAGCTGAAATCGATTTGAATTTAATCTCCTCATCCGTTTCGAGGTTTTCTGAAATAACAGGTTTTGCTGGACATCTAAAATTAATACCACCACCTCGTCCTTTTCATACATTTTCCTGTTGGGTAACTAGTTCTAGATTTTCCAATCGATTGTCAGTCTTTAAGTTATTGATGTGATTAATAACAAGATCAATGGGTATAGATCCGTTGAACACCTCGTAAATAAAACGATGACCATAATAATGAACTTGATTTGGCGATGTTCCTCTAACAGTTACCCTGATATATCCCATATTGCTAATAGTACCAAGAACTTTTTTAGTTTTTCTGTTTCTAATAATACCGCGATCGTTAGCCTCGTATAAATCAAAGACAGGATGTGGCTGAAACTCATCTTCTAAGGATAAGTTTTCAATATTGTCATCAGCGACTTTATCGTTCACGTGATATACACGCTGTCCCTCTGGAATATCATCGCAAAACAACGTGTAAATAAAATCTTTTCTAAACATTGCAATCCTCTCGGCATTATCTCCCTTTACACTAATCGTATAACCCGCTGACGTTAATTTGCCAACAGATATTCTAGTTTTGATGTTAATAACCGAACCTAATACATTTCCAGCGTATAAGTTATACTTTGGGTGAACATGATAAATCTCTTGCTCACATGTGTTTTCTAGATTTGCTGTCATTATATTATAGGCGACTTTTTTATCTTTAATTGATTTTTAGCGCATGCGCAGTGTGAGAAAATTATCAATTAGATATGACATTATAGTATAATAATGTTAAAATTGCGTGATATAGCTAAGAGAAGCCTTATGGGAGAACCTAATAAAATAGCGACTGCTTTTGCAGGTTTTGGTAATAGTTATCAGTTTGATAATCAAATTGTTTTAGTAAATTTTAATGCAGTAAATCTTTACCACCTACTACAGACAACTGTAAAACGTGAGCTCGAAAAACACAAAAGTATTAGATTATTTGTGCAATATCATGTTATATTTTCAAAGTTAGTTATAACGGAAGAATCAACTAACAAGGAAATTGCAGAACCTTATATGAACGCAAAATCAAGACGTGTTTGGCTTGGGACTGATCTGTTATCACTATCTGATGAAATACACCAAGAAATCTGGAAAAAATAGAGGAATTCACTCAATTAGGTTCGGGTTGGAAGATTGAAATGATCAAAGAAATATTGTTTCACATGATGAAATATAACGCATTACGATGTAGTTCATACATCGACCTGCCACCACAAATAAAAAGTAAAAGATGTTGTATAAACATCAAAAACGTAGATAACAAGTGTTTCCAATGGGCGGTTCTTTCCGCACTATTTCCAGCAGAAAAACACGCTTATCGCGTTGAAAAATATATCAGTCACGTGTCTAGATTAAATTTTAAAGATATTAACTTTCCTGTGGCAGAAAATCAAATACCAAAATTTGAAAAGCAAAATAATGTTTCAATTAACGTTTTCGGACTAGATCAAAAAGAGGATGTATACCCGAGATATATTTCAGAAAAAGCTTCACAATCGACTATAAATTTACTGTTTTACAAAAATCATTACGTTTGGATTAAACACTTTAACGGACTAGTTGGTAAACAATACAATAAAAATAGGAACAAAAAGTTCTTTTGTTACCGCTGCTTGCATGGTTGTGCTAACAAAGAAACATTACAAAAGCATTTGCAGAACTGTAATGATGTGCAAAAAATAACAATGCCATCTAAAAAAGATAGTGTGTTACAGTTTGTCCATCATAATCACAAACTAAAAATTCCTTTCGTTATATACGCTGATTTCGAGTGTTTACTTCAGCCTGTACTTGGCGTAGAAAATAATCCTAATCAATCGAGTACAAGAAAAGTTCAAAATCATGTTCCGTGTGGAGTAGAGTATAAGGTAGTTTGTTGTACTGATTCTAGATTATCTATACCAATTAAATTATATCGTGGTAAAAATCCAGCTATCTACCTTCTCAAGCAGTTGATTAATGAAGTTGATAATATTACTTATCGTTTGAAAAAAGTAACGCCAATGTTAAAATTAACACCTCAACAAGAATCCGATCACGAGCAAGCAGAAATTTGTCATATTTGTGAAAAAGCTTTTGATACTGACAGCAAAAAGTACATGACCATTGTCATTTGACTGGACAGTATCGTGGAGCGGTTCATAATCAGTGTAATTAAAAATTTCATGCTCCAGATTTTATTCCGGTTATTCTTTACAATTTTCGAGGATATGATAGCCATATTATAGTAGAAGCTTTTGGTGATCCTGATCTAAAATCTCGTCTAAAACTTGTGTCAGACGATGATTTTGTGCGCATGAAAATATTTAATGAAAATCTTGTTGCAATACAAAGAAGAAAAGTAAATCTAAAACTAAGCAAGCCAATCTATGTTGGAGCTGCCGTGTTAGATTTATCAAAGTGGCTGATGTATGATTTTCATTATAATTTTGTTAAAAATCAGTGGCCGGCTAGTAGATTATTGTTTACTAATACTGATTCGCTCGTATATGAAATCAAATGTGAGGACATCTATCAGGACATGTACAATAATCGACATCTGTTTGATCTTTCCGATTATCCACGTGACAGTAAATTTCATGACGATACAAATAAAAAGGTTTTTGGTAAGTTTAAAGATGAAATGAACTCAAGCGCTATCAAATACTTTATCGGATTACTTAGTAAAATGTATGCCGTATTATTGGACAATAATAAAATAACGATAAAAGCAAAAGGTCTGCCTCCTGATTTTGTTAAAAAGTTTATGAAATTTGATGACTACAGGTATGCGCTTGATGGCGGTGTTAGTTTTATGAGAGCTATGGCAATTCGAACTAATCATCATAAACTCGAAACAGATGTCATTATCAAACGTGGATTGTATAATTTTGATGACAAACGCTATTGTAAAAATGGGGTAGATACATTTGCCCTTGGGTATTGTCATGATGATAGATCTATACTCGACATTATCTTTTCCAACTGAAATTTTATCTAAACTTATAAAATAATGTTTGAAAATTTGACAATGACAAATAGCTACAATAGTAACATCAAATATCTAATGATGGACGGTAAACAATTGACAGTTGAATTTAATAATGAAACATCAGGTATATGTTTTAATGGAACACGTGACAAGTTAAAACTTTCGCTCATCAGTGTGTATTTCAACTATCTCGAACAATTGTATCAAAAGTTGCTAGCGGAATTTAAAAACTTTCACAGCCCCATTAGCCAACAAAACTATACTAAACTCACAATTGATCTCAATCGGTCAAAGGTATATTTTATCAACAAAAAATATCCTCTGAACAAACCAGAAATGAAAGATTTGTTTGAGTCCCATCGCTGTGTGAGCGGTAAAGTAAAATTTAGTATCTATAGTCGTGATAGTGAAGTATTTTTAATATCAACAGTTGAAACATTAATCATTGGTAATGAGATATAAAATAATATCATTTTCATTCTAATGCTAGTTTAATTTCCGCCTTGTTAACTGAAACGTTCTAATGTACAGTTTAATTTTCATCCTGTTATCTGATAAAAAATTTGTGGTAAAACCTATTTGCCGTCTTTAGAATAATCATATTCCACACATACGCTGTTCTAACAAATTCGTCACTTCTGTTGACAGAGCTTATCGCATTCCAACACCTGTTGTTTTGTCTGGTTACAAAATATATGTCTACATAGTAGTAGTATAGGGAAATGAGGGTTTTGGCGGGGGTGGGGGGAATAGGTGTGGGGGGGCCAAAACCCTCATTTCCCTATACTACTGTGATACACTGCAATGCTTCACTAAAGCCTGTGATTTAGTCGCATGTTTTAGTAATTTCATGACAGCAATGGGATTCCTCTGCTGTGCGAATAACTTGACATTAGGTACAAAGACACCTATATAAAAACCCAGGCAAGTTATTTGAGGCTTGTCTTACTAACGTAAACAGTATTTATTGGGATTATACATTTATTACACATTAACGTCTTGTAACAAAACACATGCAAGAATAAGTAATATTGCCGAAAGAGTGTATCATATTAGGAAGTCTGAGATTCGTTTAACACATCCCACCTCATCTGTAGTATTCAGTGTTATATTGGTGATGAAAGTTTATGAAAGTTACATTTTATTTAATCTGCTACTGAGTCAACAAGAAAGATTATAATCATATGTGCCAAAATATGGCTGATAAAGCTTTATGCTGCGCAGGAAGTCACCATGGAAGTCTTACAAACTTTCCAGACAAAGGACAGGGTAACTCAAAATGGCTGTGCCTTGGCTTAATTATGTGAATCAAGGAATATGCATATTTATATAAAGATATTTGAAATAAAGCAATACTTGTATATATTCATGTTTCTGTTCTATATTATACATGTAAAAATGAAACGATATAACGGGCAAAAAATCATATATGTAACTACGAGAGAAATTAGCATCACTATCTCAGAAACAAGCCGGATGATGATCCAACTTACCATTCGGTATTGTTCAGTCTGTTGCCGATATCTCGTTCAATTTCTTCCCTTTCTTCCTCTAATCCGACTCTTCACTTGTATACGGCTCATGTGTTCAACACCTTTTTAATTACTCTCTTCTTTTCCTTCATAAAAAGAAGAGGAAGGAAAATCCAATCCTGGTTCTTGTTCTCCCTGACTGTCGCAACGAGTAACTATGTTGCTAGCCAACTGGAGTTTCCTCTTGTGACGTCACAAGCTCGCACGTGCGTATTAGGTTGTTTACAAAAAGTCGCTCGGTTGTTTCCGTAAAAGTCGCATTTTGGTGATAATTAAAGGTTCATATCTCCAAATCCAGTGAATGAATACACGTCCTGTTTTCGAAGCGTACTTGAAATGTCGATTAAATTAAGATTACTGAAAGTAGTAAATAGCATTCATGTATTCACTTCATTTTAATTTGTTTGGGTCGGTAGTTTGTCCAGACGTTTTCACGGGCTCTCCACCACCATTAACACTGGCCGCCATGTATAGCCTAGCTTGTGCTAAAAATTGACGTTAAACACCATAACGACACCAGTTTCCTCCATAGATAATATACGCGTACCATTTGTTTGTCTCTTACATGTGAATTTGTTTTATTGAAAAGATATGCGGAGGTAATAACTATTAAAAAAATCTAAAATTAGAAACTCGAAAGAAAAAGTTAGAGAGAATGGATATGGTCAGTTTAAGACACAAATTTTGAATTAAAACACTAAACTATTTAAAGCATAACAATCAAAGATTTATGGAAACTGAAACCCCAAAAGATCATCACAGTTTTTACTTTGTGGAATAGTGAAGGCTTCTGTCTTCTTCCATGCCTGACGCAGGTATGCTGATCTGTCCTACCTGTCTCCTGTGCACGCTGTACTGGTTGTTGTTGTGGCTGTGGCTGTAATTGATTTGCTTATGGTGAATTACTATTGCTTGTGGAGGTGTTGGCTTGACCTCACCCAGAGGACTCAGCATGAGGTGAAGCAGTATTCTTTACTTCTTCTCTTTCTTCGTTTTCCTCTCCTCCTCGTCTTCTTCAAGTCTGGCACTTTCCTGGATTGCCTCCTTGGCCAGTTCATCAATGCGGCGTCTGGCATACTGCGGGTGCATTTGGTTATCAAACAGATTGGGAATTATTTTACTCATCTTCAAAAATGAAGTTTCACCGTTCCCTTCCCTTAGGGAATTAAGTATTTTGTCCCAGTTCTCCTTTTATAGCAATGTTGATAGTGTCGAAATACGACTTAACGACGGCAAATAGTGAGAATATACAGATTCGCGGTGAATATGATAGGTGTACCCACCTTCCTCTTCAGGTTATTGGCAGGATCCACTTTGAAAGGAATGACACACAGTAACGGAAAGGAGGTGTGTCCCAACATTTTGCAGTCCACCACATCGTAGTGCACAAAAATCAAATTCAAAACTTAGTTCATTTCTACCGGGTAACGAAACCACTTTGCACAACCCCAGTTGTCCTATACGATTCCTAATTCGCTTTTTTCATTATTTTCTTCCTCGTCTCAACGCCACCATCAAAATTGTCAAACAAATTAGAACAAAGCAAACTTGACGCCATCATGGGCTCCTTAAATGTCATAAGTAGGTGAAGAGCCACCTTATGACACTCAATGGTGACAGGTGTTTGTTCCAAGGTTCGGGAAAACACGACATTGAACCTGGCAACAATTGTATTCACCAGAAGTTCACCACTAAAATAATAGCCTTAGAAAATTATAAAGTTATAGGTCCGATTTTGAGTGTCCTTTGTTTATAATTATAATTTACATTTACATCCAAGAAATCTTCCACATGCTGTTCATGAATATCCACCTTAAACGTGTTTTAATTTTCAATGAATTTTAGGATTTGTGGTTGGTGAATGATTTCCATCCAAGTCACTTCCCAATGGGCTTCGTGATCTAATTAAAATGCTGAGTTTATTTGGCCGTAAAACATCACAAGGTTTTGTGGGGAAACACCTCCATGAAACTGTCAATGGGATACGTTAAATAAAATTGGTTATTTCGTAATTCCAGAGTTCTAGTGTCCGATGGGTCGCTAGCGATCAGATGAATGTCAAAAGGTGGATTGATGTTATGGTTACTGTTTGAAAAAAATGACTGACGTTACACGAAAGGGTTCCGTTGTTCCCGTTAGAGGAATATTTCAGGAACTGATTCGGGTTAAAGATAATAGGTAAATCTGCTGAGCAAAAATTTATACAATTATTTTTCTCCTTTTTGAAAACTCAAATTGGCAATGGCAGCACCGATCACACAATACACTACAAAGATTTGACAGAAAATACGATTTGCACACGTTCTCCACACCACACCCACAAGGTTTGGTTTTGTAGATCTTGAAGAGATGAACTAAGGCAAGGAGTATTCAATTCAACGTTTGTCGGTACCGTTGCAAATTTTACGTTTCTGACAAATGGCTGCGATCAATCAACGATTGTAATTCGTGTTGGAGCTGGGACATTTCGGTCAAATGATGATTGTGAGGTATATGCTGGGTCCGTTGTTCTGGCCACCAATGGTAAACCATCCATCGTGTGTAAGGTACTAAAAACAGTGTTCGTCACTTTATAGGATTTCAACATTCACGTACTGAGATTCTTTGAACCATGGACCATTTTTTCATATTGACACTGTTTATCTTTGACCCTTTCCTTGTGAAGAAGCTCCATGCATGAGTCCCATAATCGTTCTTCACAATTCACCAAGGGCGCTAACAACATAGGCAAATAAGGCAAAAATCCTTTGCCTTGTACTAACATATTTTTCTTTTGACGGATGGTATTTTGTTTTGGTCCATTTGGCGAAGTATGTGTCGATGCTTAGCTAAGCATCCTTTCTAATGTTTAGGGTATCGTTCCTTTCAAGGCAATCAGGCAATATTCGCACACGGTATCGATTATGTGGGTGGAGACGCTTTGGATAGGACTGACAATACATCTCAATGTTTGGCTAAACGAGGAAACAGTATTTCCTTTTCTTTCCTTTGCGGGCAGAAGAGGGGTGGCCTCTGGTGGTGACATCTTTGTTTGCTCCGGCGCAACCTCACACAAAAATACACTGACGTCTTTCCGTGTTCTCTTTTGTTTTAACTTTCGCTTCGTCTAAAATGTGACGACTTTTTCTCCAAAATTGCTAGACAATCCTCCATTTTGGTGACTACTCATTTTCTTTGGACGAGTTGTTATTTTCTGGGTAGACGTTGATGCCTGTCTAATCCTTTTCTGGGATGGCGAGACCGCCCTTTCTTATTTCCTTTCTCGTTTTGGAGATAATTACGACGATGGTAACGGTGTAAGCTTCTTTGAGAGGACATCTTTGGGCTCTCCGGAGAACAAAACAATATTCTCTATTGTTTATATAAGGTTTTATTTTTATACTGGAATGCGTCGACACTGATTGTATTTACATTGTATCAAGACCATGAGAGGAATCACGCATCGTGAAAGAGTTCACAAAGGACTAAACCGAGACATTCATTGCTTGGACATATCCAGTAAACTCTGTAACATGCCCAATCTCTCTTGGACTTTGATTTTTGAAGCAGGTACTTGGCAACCGCAGCCACTGCAGCTAATAAGTAAAAGAGTTTCACCGCTAGAGAAGTTTTGGGAGACAAGGGTATCGACTTTTTCATTAAATTAGGAAGATTTTGTTCTTATATTGTTGTTATAGGGTTTAACGCGATTTTTCAGCAAAAGATAGGCTATACATGGCGGCCAGTATTAATGGTGGAGGAAGAACCCTGCAAAACGCTGGGAAGAACCACCGACCCACGAGAAGCTACTGGCAGGCCATCTCACTTACCTACGTTAGTCTGGACTCGAACTCATGCAGACAGAGGTGAGATTGCAGTGATCCGTAAGGATCAGCGCTTTAGACCAATCGGCCACTCGGGGCCGCACAAATGTGGAAGAAAAATTGTCAAATTGGATGTATATATATTCTTATCCCATAATGTTGGATTATCGCTATATATATATATATATATATATATATATATATATATATATATATATATATATATATATATATATATATATACATACATACATACATACATACATACATACATACATACATACATACATACATACATACATACATGCATACATGCATACATGCATATCCGCTACGAACCACTGATATCTTACCTCTGCGTGGGTTCGAGTCTAGGATTCGGCGAAAGTGGTTATGTGAGAAAGCTTGCCGGTAGCTTCTGGTGGATCGGTGGTTGTTTCTGGTGATTTCCCGGTTTATTCCTCCACCAGTAATACTGGCCACCATGAATAGCCTATCGCGTGCTGAAAAATGGCGTTAAGCCCAACAAGAACAACACACACACAAACACACACACACACACACATACATACATACATACATATATATATATATATATATATATATATATATATATATATATATATATATATATATATATATATATATATATATATATATTATAGCTTGATTTTGAAACGAAAGAAAAGCATGAAATAAAACTTAAATTTCCTCATTTAGACTGATCAGCCATTTGGAGAAATTGGGGAAGTATAGAAAGTGCCTCCATACAAGGTAGGCTTCCCCTAAACTTGCATGACAAATGGCTGACATGAGAAATAGCTTTCAAAAGACATTTAACAATATTAATACCTAAGCGCATACTATGTGGAAATATATAGATTAAAAACATTTAGTTTTGTAATGTCCTAATCTAAATATAGAAAGATTAAAACTCGGAAATAAATTTAAAAACTTTAAATAGGAACATGGAAGATAACTATTCTATACTAATGGCATAAATGACAGAAGAGAGTATGAAATAATCCAATTAATTTTATTAATCAAATTATCTAAACCAAAGTAGACTTTAAAAACTGATTATTTATTTTATCTAAACCATTGAAAATATTTCACCATTATAAACATAATATATACAAAACAAGAAACTGACTGACGACCGAGGAGATCCAATGATGAGAGACCTAAGCAAAGTGACTAACGTCAGGTAGTACGGCTCGCACCAGATCTATCAAAAAGTTAGTTTCATATCAAGAACATCACGAAAATATTTACACAGCAGTCACAGACAGCTAATAAAAAACTGCATACGCATTAAGTCTCTCTCTCTCTCTCTCTCTCTCTCTCTCTCTCTCTCTCTCTCTCTCTCTCTCTCTCTCTCTCTCACATGTGCGGTATACAATTGCACCTACCGAGTCAATATGAGAAATAATAAATAAAATACAACTCTACAAATTCGATATGTGATGCTTGTCCTAACAAAAACACTGCACTATACGAAACAAATAGCACTAAAAGAAATATCACACACAAGACGCCGCTCAATCCTTGACAAGGATCACTGTCATCCAATAAATTCCGAAAACAGATAGCGTTAATGAGTATTAAAAAACCTATTTTATGAATGATTTATAAACCCTACAACCAAAATTAAGAAAAGAAAATTCTATAAAAAGCACATACAACACTTACACAATTGGAGGATCATTCCAGTAACATTTTTCTACCTTTCGTCACTTATATCCAATGTAAATACTAAATGCGGCATAATTATTTATCGTCTGTTTCAACAAGTACTCTTTTCGCTGTTTCTTTGTGGTTTTGGTCATGTTTCATTTGCTTTACATAATGCTTGTGGTTGTTTTGGGCATGTTTTGATGGATTTTAACGGGTTTGGGTGAATTGTACGGCCGGGTTCCTCATATGATGTTAGGCCTGCTGGGTTCAGAAAATTGGTATTTTTGGGGGTTCCTAGAATAGATGTGTGCTACATAATCCCACTCAATCACAGGATGGAACTTGCTGGAGAAAAACCGTTTAAGAGTGAAGTATGTCATAAAAGGTTTATTGTGATTGGTTCACTGAATAGGCATATGAGGATACATACTGGAGAAAAACCATTTAAGTGTGAAGTATGTGATAAAATGTTTAGACAGAGTGGACATCTTACCATCCACATGAGAACACATACTGGAAATAAATCATTTAAATGTGAAGTGTGTCATAAACGCCTTAGTCGAATTGGTACTTTGAATGATCACATGAGTACACATACTGGTGAAAAACCTTTTAAGTGCGGAGGATGTGATAAAAGTTTCAGATTGAGAGGAGTTCTGAAAAAGCACATGGAGAAAAACCATTTAAGTGTGAAGTGTGTAATAGAATGTTCAGCCAAAGTGGAACTCTGAATATGCACATGATGATACATACTGGTGAAAAACCATTAAAGTGTGAAGTGTGTGATGAAAGGTTTAGTCACCGTGGAGTTTTGAATGTGCACACGAGGAAGCATACATGTGAAAAACCATTTAAATGTGAAGTATGTAAGAAAATGTTTAGTCAGAGTGCAAGTCTGAATCTGCACATGAGGACACATACTGGTGAAAAACCTTTCAAGTGTGAAGAATGTCATAAAAGGTTTAGTGGCAGAGAAGGTTTGAATGTCCACATGAGGATACATACTGGAGAAAAGCCATTTAAGTGTGATGTATATAATAAAATGTTCAGCCTGATTGGAACGCTGTATATGCACAAGATGATACATACTGGAGAAAAAGCATTTTAGTGTGAAGTATGTGATAAAATATTTTGGTTGAATCGAGATCTGATAAAGCACATGAGGATACATAAGTATGAACTATGCAAGAAAAGGTTTAGTGAGATTGGATCTCTGAATGTGCACATGAGACTACTCACTGTAGACAAACCATGTAAGTTCGAAGTTTGTGATTAAAGGTTTAGACATGGTTGAAAACTGAATGCACACATGAGGATACACACTGGATAAAAAACGTATAAGTGTGAAGTATGTGAGAAACGTTTAGCTTGAGTGTAACATGGAATAAGCAAATGAGCACACATACTTAATTAAACTATTCAACTGTGAATTATGTGTAAAAAGTTTCCTCAGATCCAAAATATGATCAACAGTCAATCCTATGTGACAAACACCTCAGATTTAAAATTTTCATTTTCATTTCAAATTGGTAATGGATCTGTGATCCTATCTTCAATAAGTTACAGTTGGAAGAAAACTGTCAGTTTTCCTTTCAAAATATGTCAGATTGTTACAATTATAGTAATTGTTGTAAAAGGATAGACAAATTAACTGAGGATTTCTTTTGTTATCAGGATAATAATTAACAACAGTCTATTACATAATGAATGAAAGGAGTATCAGCAGCAGCATCTGTACGGCTATGATAAGTACAAAATGATCCCACTTATGGTGTACTCATAATCGATCAAGTAATAACTTTAAACGTTACATTAGGAATTTACAATATCCTCATGTGAAACATTTTCTTAGTATATTTTAAGACAACGAATGATGCATCATTATTTCATTTTCCAATTATTATTAAAAGGGTAGAAAATGTTACTTTTTTAAAAAGTACAGAGAGACAAACATTTTATTTCTCTATTTAAAATTCATAAAATATTTGGGAGCTAGCTTGACAGGTTTGGTGTTGGAGGCAGCTACACCACATCTGTTGATACTATTTTGTATTCAGTTTCTTCAATGCACCTTTGCCATCTTTTTTGAAACGTTTGGCTGTCAATAGTAAGTCTGATATAATCTCAAAACAGAAATATTTATGTATAGAGCTAGTCTGGTCCCCTGCTTAGTATGCTCCCTGCGATGCACTCCGCTATTATAAGTCAGGCGAACGCCGACGCCATATTGTCACGTGATCACAACAAATGACCTTGTATGGAGATATCCCGTTAATCTAACCCTGGCACATCTATTCCTTTAATATTCTGTTTGTTAGGGACACAATGCGAACTTTACTTATACTTTCTATATGAAATATAGCAGTCGTTATCTTACGTTCAAGCTTAACCAGCAACTCGGTGAATTAGGTATTTTTACAAATATTTCTACAATTAAGCCAAGACCAACTAGAGGGATGAACACAACATTATTTTGTAAATTTTGCACTTTTCCCACCACGTCATCTAAAAAATTCCTTTTCCAATCGATTCCTTGATAAGTTTTACGTAGAAATTGATATGAGGTTATGCACGGTAGCTTTAATTTTGCCCAAGATTAAGACAAAAATAACTTCCCCAGTTTACCAGGGGTGAGTGTAACGATTGTTTTGCAAATATTGCCTATTTTACACTACGTCATCTAAAATAGTCCAGTTACAATGAATTCCTTGATCAATTTTAAATAAATAGGTATATATCGTTTTCCATGACAGCTTACATTTTATGAAATATTTGGATCAATATAACAACCCTCTTCTAAGGGGCGAAAATGACGATATTTTGTCAAATACTGCCCATTTCGACTGCATCATGTACGATATTCCATTTCCTATCGATTACTTGATAATTATTACGTCGGATTTTGGTATAAGGTGACAGATGACATCCTTAATAGGCCAAAGGTTAATACCAAATCACTTCCATGAAGGAGGGGGCAAAAAGTAAATGTTGCCAAAAACTTAATGGTTTAGATAGCATTATCTCAATGTTCCATTTTAAATCAATTGTTTGATCAATTTTCCATTGATACTAATGTATCGTGCAACATGACAACCCACATTTTGCAAAAAATTAAGACCAAAATGCCATTTTTTAATTAGGTTGACAATTTGGCTAATATTGGACATTTCTTACTGCCACCTAATCAGTTCCATTTTAAATTGATTTCTTGAAAGAAAGTGGCATTGCATCCCTACAACCAGAAGTGGGATGAAGGAGCCTTAAATACTATCAGACAAGCTTTATTGGGAGTGGAGCCTATCAATACGTCTTTGGGAGAGTAGGAGCCAAATTTCTTGCTACACCATTTAACACTGATATTGATACTTTACTATAAGTATATTCTATTCATTAGGCAAGGTCCATTAATTGCCTCCACATGACAAAAATTTGATGTGCTTCTGTATTGCAAGATTTCCAAAAGAAACCTTTAATTACATTCAGGCTTCATTCCCATGCTTCACCTGTTAAGAATTTCTTCAAAATTCACTCACTATTTCATCATAACTGAAAGACAATGTCAGAACATTTAATTTTAAGAACTGTTCTACAGTTTTAATGTTCTCATCACTAATTTGATTTGCTTCCATAATGAATGCTGTTTTCAATATTTAGTTAATAAAATTTCAAAACTTAGTAAAACTTAATTTTTCATTATCAATGTACTGTTGAGAGATGCATTATTAAGGCTAACATGTAAACATGTTGAGACAAATATTTCATATTGATTTTGTACTTTTCATCATTACTAAAATATGACATGAATTTGGACAGCATTTTCATTTCTTATACTGTCACAATCATTCATCCAAATATGTCAAAACAGTGATTTCTCAATTTACCTAAATATGTTGTTAAATTAAAATATAAAAACAAATAAAACACACTTACATGTACATTAAAGATTTTTGAGCTTTGTATAATTAAATATGGACAGCAGTAAAATGAGTTACTTTGATTTTAAAAAAAAATGTATTGAAATTTAACACTTGAGTTTGTGACTTTCTTAGTTTCTCTTTGTCATCTGTCATTGTCATGTTCTGATAACTGAATACATATAGTTACATGCAAATGTGATTCTTATCAATTTACGCCCATGTGTACACATATAAAAGGAAAAAACAATGACTGTCATAACATCTCTGGGGTCATCCATTAATTATGACAACAAAATGGGGGGATTGAAGAAGTTTGACAATTGTTGACATTGGGGAGGAGGGAGTAAAAGATAATTTGATGTAAACAATGTTTGTTTGTTTTTTTGCAATAAATTTAATAAATTAAAAAAATAGGAAATTAGTTGGTGCTTTGGTATGGCACACACTCACTCACACATCAACAGCCCACCAGTTTAATCCTAAACTGGTCAAGCTCTTGTCAAGGAAGTCAATAGTCTTGCATCATATTTTGTTTTTAATCATTGTAAATTGTAGACTGTAGTTAGGTTAACCACATATGATATTAATCTGAAGATTGGTACCATTGTGGTTATTCATCTAATAGGATTTTTTAAGGGAAGCTGTTTGTTACTAAATTCAAAGACTGCACTGAGCCATATGCATCTAAATAGTATAGCTATCCAAGGACTTCTATTAAATAGCATCTATGTTATATGTATAGATGGTATATATATATATATATATATATATATATATATATATATATATATATATATATATATATATATATATATATATATATATATATTAAAGTCCATGAATGATCCCTCCAAAGATGGATAACTGAACCTAGGAAACTTGAGAGCTTGACTATTATACAGTCATCTTTAACATATAATATATAATCTCAAATGAGTTCATTAATAAGAAATAAGTTAAGCTACTTCTAGGTGACCAACTGTACAATTGAGAAAACAAAAGAATTGTGCATTGTTGTACAATACCACTCTCCACAATATTCCAAAGTAAATGAATATATTCTGAGCTGTCTTTCAAGTAAAATCAATCACATACACATCATATTTGTGACAATTGTACTTGGAATTAAGGGGTGAGGGCAGACTTTAGAAAGGCGCATAGAGTGAATCATGCTGGATCCCCATCTTCAGTGAAAGGTATACTCATGTATACCATAAAATCAGTCTTTGCTAAATGTATCTTAAGTCTATATATATATATATATATAGATATATATATATATATATATATATAGATCGATATATATATATATATATATATATATATATATACAATTTAATACCTGTATATTTCTACTGCCTCAGATATAATAGATGCAGTCTGCTGGTCCTTTAAGAAATGGTCTGTGCACAAAACAGTGATAGAAAAAGAACTTCTCTCATGTGTTCTCAATCAATTTACAAGTTCAGTTAGTTAATTTTAGGAGTTTCGGAAGAAATGCAATATTTAATTCAAATACATATATGTATAAACATTTCTTTTCTCATCAATTCTTCTGAAAATGGACATATTTTCCTTATTAATTTTAATATGGAAAATGAAGCAGGAAAATACATTGTTATAGTGACTTCCACCATATCATGAATTTGTCTTTATGATATGAGAAATTACATGCCTTTCAAGTTAGAATCCAATACTACGTTTTCATGTGTTTGATTATATATATATATATATATATATATATATATATATATATATATATATATATATATATATATATATATATATATATATATATATGTATATGTATATATATATATATATATATATATATATATATATGTATATATATATGTATATATATATATATATATATATATATATATATATATATATATATATATATATATATATATATATATATATATATATATATAATCAAACACACATGAAAACGTAGTATTGGATTAATACTTGAAAGGCACGTAATTTCTCATATATATATATATATATATATATATATATATATATATATATATATATATATATATATATGTTCACCAAGTCTGCTTATAATGCATGGTACATCACATGTAAAGCCATACATTGTTTAAAATGTTCTATATTTTTTAGTATACTGATATTCTAGGATAGAACTATGGATTCTGTAGAATACAAAAATATGTATTTTCATTCCACTTCAAAGAATGTTCAAGAGTTTGGTCAAGCAGGAAGGGATTTCGTTAAAGCTGTAGCCATAATCTTTTACAACGACTCATCTTCAAAACTTCTTGAAAAGGATATGAAATGATATTTAACACTTGAACCTGGTTGCAGATGCTAATTTTTGAATAATTATTTTGACTGTCCATATGAGGCAGCTGAATTTATACGCTGTGACCTTTGTCAAAATGATGCACTTGGAAGTGCATTTCATATGAAACAGATTGTAGGAGAAAACCAGATACCTTCCACATATGGCTTTAAAGGAATACATGAGAGCTGATGTATCTGGTGAAATTGCATTTCACCTGAAGGATGATTTACTTCATCCCATAACTGAAATATATGATATTATATCTATGGACATAAATGAAATTTTTCAGTTATACAACATTCCTAGATACACTGCTGATTCACTGAGTGCAGTACTTGTTACCTTTAGGAAATCAAAAGTTTTTCAGGCCAAGCAAGTAAATGTGCCCTAGTAGTTTGAGCATCTACCTTGTATGTGGTAGGTCGCGGGTTTAAACCCTGGCTGAGTCATGCCAAAGACATATAAACATGGCACTAACAGCTGCCTCACTGGGCACTCAACATTAGGAAGTTAAGTGTTAGTACTGGTGGCCTGGTATCAGGGTAATGCTACTGGGTGGGATATGATTCTACATGTCTGTGGCATGGTGTCCCTGTGCTAGATATCACTATAAAATGTCACACACAGACATCATAGCAGTATAACTGAAAAATTGTTAAATCTAGATTAAAAATGCTGATCACACACACACACACACACACACACACACACACACACACACACACGTAAATGTATGACCTATCACCCTGTTTGATTCAAATCCATTCCATTATTTTTTTATGGTATGACCTTGGCATTAATGATATCACATACACTAACACAATTTAATTACTCACCAATATTAATTAATTAGCTCTAAATGTCAATCCTTATTATGGCACATACACTTCAACATCAGTGACAACAAGGCTACTAATGCCTGACCTGTGGCAATCGGCTTATGTGCCTAATAATGCCTGACATAGCAAGTGGCTAATAATGCCTATCTGTGCCATGTGGCAAATAGTGACTGACCTATGGCATGTGGCTCATAATGCCTGACCTGTGGTATGTGCCTAATAATGCCTGACATAGCAAGTGGCTAATAATGCCTACCTATGGCAAGTGGCAAATAATGCCTGACCTATGGCATGTGGCTCATAATGCCTGACCTATGGTATGTGCCTAATAATGCCTTACATAGCAAGTGGCTAATAATGCCTACCTATGGCAAGTGGTAAATAATGACTGACCTATGGCATGTGGCTAATAATCCCAGAACTAAGTGGCTAATAATGCATGACATGATTCAAAGACAATGAAATATATTAAATGGGGTATTGCCAAAAAAATTTCTTTGAACCGTTAACCTTTGGATTCTTGATGATCTAGCAATAAATCATAGACTATTTGCCACAAAACTAACCAAAATGAAGCCTCAACCATTATGAAACTCTAAACTATGGTGATTCACCCATCCTAGCATTTACAAATTCATCAGGCTTTAAAAAGAAAAGACCTGGACTAAGTGTGAAGTTTACAGCCAAAACCCAAACCATGCTGACAATAAAAACTAATATTTCCTAATCAAAGACCATTCATAAATATTTTCAAATCACAACATGTAGCATAATTACCTTACATGCTGTAAATAAATTGTGTTTTTCTACAACTACATTCCAAAATCTTTAAAGACTGATAACCTTACCAACATCTCTATTGCTCTCAAAGCATAAGACTCTGGGCAATTGTAACATTGTAAAATTAATCAGTACAATGCAACAATGAGGGTACAAATTTCTGACAAATTAATTCTATGAAGGTTATTCAATGAAGTTAATGGAATGCATTCAAGTATATTGTTCCAGAGTGTGTGACATTACAGTTAAAAGGTAAGTAATGTTAAGATCCAAAGAGATTGATATTCTGTATATATTTTGCTAAATATAACCTGCTTTCACAAGGCAAGGACTTTGGAAAATGTAGTGTACACACTTCTCCCAGAATTTGTCAACATTTGCTGATGGTATCTCATGTTAATTCACAAACTACATCATTGCTAACTTTTCTTCTTTGCTCCAATTGTTCTACAATCTATTTTGGTCTAGGAACTGCAATCAATAAACAGTTATGAGTTGTAATGTTTAAAATTAACTAATTATGAGTTATTATTTATCATATAAATCTTAGACACAATGACAAATACTTTTAACAAGAATCTGGAAAGACCAATTGCTGTTCGTTAAATAGCTATTGCTACTTAATAATGCCAGTATTTACCTGCTGTCTTCTGAAAATAAAGACCACATTTTCGCCCTTACCCTTTAATGTTAAAAGGCTGCTAGTTGCATAATAATGTAAGAAAATTACCTGCTAAGAACTATTATAACAACCAAAATAGAGTATATAATGAAAATAATACTGGATTACAAGCTATAAGCCAATGAAATGTGTGCTTATAAGTTATTAATATATCAGCATAAAAGTACACATGATATAAAACAAAACAATAAAATGGTCTTGCAATACATAAGTATCACACTGTGTTTGATGTCTGCATATAACAATAGTATGGTAAACATTAGGATATATAGAGTGATTTTTTTTTCATTACACTACCTCATTATAATAATAAATGCTTTTTATATCCCATGTGTATGTTACAATGCATAAATAGTGATAAAGAATTTATTTTAATTAATACTTATTTACATGTCTTTCTGATGAGTTAAATGCAAAACATTCATGTATAGTTTTAAGAGAATATTTTTGTCACTTTTGTAACAGATCTGAGGCAAACTGAGTATCAATATAAAATGAGCATCTCCTTAAACAAAGTCTTGAATGCATAAATAAAGGATAGACATTCAAACTTTGTGCAAAATGAATCAGCAATACAGAATGTTGCCAACTGCAGCTGTAAATACATGGTATCTGCTCTTCTATATCTGCACTGGAGTCTGTCCTGTTGGTGATGACCTGTCTTTTACAATAGGTGTGGAAACTAGGATGATGCTCTATTCTATAACATCAAATTAGAACATTTCAAGAAACTTGTTATTTATTTTTTTATTCTCACTTCATATCAGAGAATCAATTCAGTGTATTTTCAAATGTCACAATAATTATTATTAATTCTGTAACCATTTTCTATTGTGAAAAAATATACATATAATAAAAATATTATTAAAAGAATCTTTTTTATGCTTCACATATCTTGTTCTATTGTCACTCATTAAACAAACAATATTAAATTTAAGTTCCCTTAACAAAAGGATATTTATTTAACTCATGAAGATTTTATCATAATCGTATGTGTAGTTTAATTTCATGCTTGAATTTTTTTTATTAAAACACAGTAGACCAGAGTAATTTTACAAGATTTTACCAATTTGGTACATTTTGAATGAATCAGTCAAAATTACATTTTTCAGTTCATTACTCGATCTCAATCCAAACCTCCTGCAAATCGTCATAAATGAAGGCTAGTGTTTTGGTTTAATAAGTGCTAGCTAGACATGAACAGATGGATCCTTAACCCACCCCACTCACCCACCTGTGACTTCTAGATCATACCCCTCTGACTCTATCCTCAGTTCTTAAACAATTCCTTTAAACTGTGTTGTTTAAAATTGACTTCTCTTTTTCCTAATGTTTATATAATCTAACAAAGTTATGAAAGACATTTTATCTTTGTTGCCAAAAAATGTGATATCCATCACTGAATAAGATGCATTAAATTCTTTTATTGCAAAAACATCTTTATTAATTACAAAGTGCCCATGAATCATTCAACTAAAATACTACTCTGAGGAACTCCTAGCTAAATTATGATTATTCTTTGGCAAAACCTGTGCTTATATATATATATATAAATATATAAAATTGATCAAAGAATTTATTGCAAATGGAACATTGAGATAATACTGTCTAGATTGTTCAGTTTTTGGCAACATTTGCCACCCCATCCCCTTCATGGAAGTGATTTGATATTAACCTTTGTCCTATTAAGAACGTCATCTGTCACCTTATACCAAAATCCGACGTAATAATTATCAAGTAATCGATAGCAAATGGAATATCGTACATGATGCAGTCGAAATGGGCAGTATTTGACAAAATATCGTCATTTTCGCCCCTTAGTAGAGGGTTGTTATATCGATCAAAATATTTCATAAAATGTAGGCTGTCATGGAAAACGATATATACCTATTTATTTAAAATTAATCAAGGAATTTATTGCAATTGGAATATTTTAGATGACGTAGTATAAAATAGGCAATATTTGCAAAACAATCGTTACACTCACCCCTGGTAAAATGGGGAAGATATTTTTGTCTTAATTTTGGGCAAAATTAAAGCTACCGTGCATAACCTCATATCAATTTCTACGTAAAATTGATCAAGGAATCGATTGGAAAAGGAATTTTTTAGATGACGTGGTGGGAAAAGTGCAAAATTTACAAAATAATGTTGTGTTCATCCCTCTAGTTGGTCTTCGCTTAATTGTAGAAATATTTGTAAAAATACCTAATTCACCGAATTGCTGGTTAAGTTTGAACGTAAGATAACGACTGCTATATTTCATATAGAAAGTATAAGTAAAGTTCGCATTGTGTCCCTAAAAAAAACAATATTAAAGGAATAGATGTGCCAGGGTTAGATTAACGGGATATCTCCATACGAGGTCATTTGTTGTAATCACGTGACAATATGGCGTCGGCGTTCGCCTGACTTAGTATAGCGGAGTGCATCGCAGGGAGCATACTAAGCAGGGGACCAGACTAGTATAGAGCAAGAGTCATGCTACCAGGAAAAGTGGGTGACTATGTTGCCTATCAAATAAAACCTTAGTCTTTTCCAGTTAGGGAAGCATAAATGGCTTTGTCCAATGATGTTTTAGATGTACATGGAGTGAGATGCTTCCTCATCTTATTTCCAGTGTTATGCTGGACCTCAAATGTTGATTTCGTTTGGGCCGACAAATAAACTCTTGCACATTCACATACCTGTGTTATGATAGCTGATTGATCTTTAACCCTTTCCGAAATTATTGCATAGATGTTTGATATATATTTTGGTTATAGTAACCATCACTGGCTGATTTCCAGAATTATTTTTTGATGATAAAAACATAAATTTGTGATGTGATGATTTTTAACATAGCTTTAACAATTTTTCAGTCTTATCGCTATGATGTCTGCAGTGTGGCACTTTATAGTGATGTCTAGCACTGGAGTATCATGCTGCAGACATGATATAATTTTAAATTTTAAATAGAGAAATGTTTGTCTCTGTACTTTTTAAAAGAGTTACATTTTCTACCCTTTTAATAATATTAAACCCATGCAAACATAACCATTGTACTAATAATTATATTGTATGACATAATAATTAAGTAAAATTACAACAGAAATAAAATAGAACAATTCAAATCTTAACATGTAATTTAACTACAGGGTCGTAACAACATGCATAATAAACTGTCTTATCCAAGTTTCATTTACTAATCAGATAAACAATATTTTTGTCAATACTCTAGGTGTCAAAAATCCTAAGAAATGTGCATGACTTTACATCTACACTTTTCACTTACAGGATTCACAAACAAGTAGCATATCAAGGCAGGGATAAATAATAAAAGTTTGAAACTTAATTAACAGCTCTACTTATCATATTGATGATTTCTAGGTTCAACTGAGTTAATTTATTTACGTAATACAATGGAATTTCGTCGTCAGAAAATCTACCTTTTTCAAATTATTGGACAAGTGATTGTGACAACTGAGTACCTGGAGGATGCCGAGAAGCAAACAAAGTTTCCATTTTCATCGATCATCATGAAACTATTATTGCAAATGGCTCTAGGATCTACAACAAGTATGAATATCGAGAGAGAGACAGAGAAAGGAGATAGAGACAGGCATAGAGGCAGACAGAGAGGAGATAGAGACAGTCAGGCAAAGAGAGTAAAGCAAGTGAAATTCCTGTTCACATAATTTTAAGTCCTTTATAAAGTTGATACAATAATGATCGTTGTTACAATCGCCAGCAAAATGCTTATCTTTTTCTGACGGAAAAATATTTGATGGCACCCAAAGTCCATAAGAGAACATTCAGCGGATAAGAGAAATATAGCATTTTAACATGAAATTACAGATAGGATGTGTTGATATTTAAATATGAAAAGGCTAAGCTAATGGAATGCGTAGATCGAACTCGTGTACCACCATTGAAAGAAGAGAGAAAATAGCGTGGAAATATATGTGGTCTACATTCGTGGTTTTTGGACCTGAAGTAGTAATTGTGACCTGATTCCTGCAGTGCTCATCATAACATACCCGGAAATCCACAGCAAGAATCACTGCTAACATCCAGATTAGGAACCACTTCAAGAATAATCTCCCTTTATTATCACTTGTAGAAAGAAAAAACATAAAATCCGGAACTAATAAGTGTGTTGGACTCAATTTATGAATAATTTGCCTCTATTCACAATTGTAAAAAGAAATGCATCACAATATAAAATAACTAATACGTAGTTACCTATGCATCGATATATATAAAGTGTAATATTAATGTTACTTTATGCAGAGTGGATTGGAATATAAATGTATTTTGTTCTCATGCATTTTATTGAAAGCACATGTCCACCTCTCTTTCACTGCCTCTCTCTTTCTCATTGAGATTAGTCAAATCAGCGAGACAAAAATCAACACGTATGTTTGTATTGCATACAGAATAACCTTATTTGGCAAATATTAAACCTGAGTTTGGAGCTAAAATAAATTATTTTAAATTTAACATTAAGATGTATAAACTGATTGTCTGCTCTAGTGATAAGTATTAAATGAACATTGGCCCATAAAATCTCTAAATATAAGCTCTCTCATGCATGAAAAGTGGCGTTTATATGAAACTATCTCAGAAGTAAAAATTTTTTAATTTTATGTATGAAGTTTATCACCATTTTTTTCGAAAGTTAAGGTATAAGTTAATTTAAATTTATATTTCAGTAAATTCCACCTTTAGTAAAATATTAAGTGTTCAGAATTCATGATATTTAGAACCAAATCAAATGAAGTACAAGAACAATAGCCAATAACAAAATTGACTATTTAAGTCGAATATGCATGCAATTTACATTTTTTATAGACTGCCAAATGATTCATATTTTCATTGGTATGGGAAGAGTACTTGCATTACAGAATCTACCATGCAACAGCAATTACCGGTAAAAAAAATAATCGCAGTTTAAAATTGCTGTCTCCATTTACCGTATACACTTGCAAACAATGATATAACTCGAGTAGTCTGTTATGCTGTGGCATATTGTAGTCTATGCTATGTACTGTTCATACGATTCCCTATGAAAACAAAGACAGTCTCTAAATGTAAAGCACAACACTCGAGTACTACTGATGTTATTTATTGGCCCTGGGTGGCTAAATCGCTAAAGCACTCACATTTGCTGATCACTGCCGTCTCACCTCTGTCTTCCTTGGTTCAAGTCTCGGCCAATGTGAGTAACAAAAGCATGCTATTTCATATTTTTGGTCGGTGCTTTATGAAGGTTTATTGTTTTTTCTTCCGGGTTTTCCCTGCATCAACTATACTAGCCGTCAAGTATAGCCTATTTTGTACTGAAAATGGCACTATAGAGGTCTCCCCATACATCATTGATTACCTTCATATTGATTAATCAATTTGAACAGGAACAGGTTTTCACCACCAACATAAAGTTGTCATTATTAAATGAATTATTATTTTACTTATTCAGAACGTGGAATGTGCCCTAATCCTAAACAGGCTGATTCGAACTATAGCTGATTGAGCCTAGGCTTATTCGGTCCAAATTTCTAGTTGATTTGGACCAATTGCGAAATATCAAGAAGATTCGTCTGAGATTTAGATGTATCACTAACGTTCGTTTAAGACACAATACTTCCCATCAGCCACGTTCAGAATCAGCCTGAATTCTCCTAACCAAGAAACCGCACAAACATAGTGTCTTTAATGAGATCTGGGAAAAATTATGATACACACACACACACACACAAAGACACACACACACACACATATATATATATATATATATATATATATATATATATATATATATATATATATATATATAAGGTAACATTAATAGCTTGGCTAGAGAATACGACTATGTACTGGCAATAAAAATGCCTTGTCCAGTTCTGCGATGTAGAAGTATAGAATTTATACCATTGTGTAGAAATCAACCTTCTTTCAGTCAGTGACTTTGGACTATTGAACGCACAATTAAGAGGATTCTTCCTTACCTAAGTGAAAGACATGAATAACGTTTGGTAATGGTATATGGGGGAGGTACTTCAGTTAATCTGCAGAATAACTTAAACACTACAGCACACAAAATACATATTTTTTCTGAATCAATTTCATTTCTACATTCACAAGTGGAACTAAAATTTACATTAAATGAAAAAAAAGAAAGAAAGAAAAAAGCCATCTGTTAGTAAAAAAAATATAAATATTAATAGAAAATATTATTGAAATGGTTTAATGACAAAATATCTAATTAATTCATCAACACGTATATATATATATATATATATATATATATATATATATATATATATATATATATATATATATATATATATATATATATATATATATATATATAAACATTGTTACGTATCGGCTCTTTCAAAGTAACAAAGAAATAGTGACAACAACAAGCTTTGTAAATTTTAACAAAAGTAATTTATTTCCCTAGAAAACACGATAAAAGGTAAGCATATGAACCAACACTTACGATTTACGACGATCCAAAAATTTGTTCTAAATTTGTGGAAACACGTGTCTTTTGAATAAACAGTCCTATATTGACATAGTCTGAATCTCATTTCCGTTCCAAGATGACGGATGATGACGCTAGACGAAGTCTAACACAAAATATCCATAAATTTCACTGTAAATAACAATCTGTTTCAATTTAGAAATAATTGCAGCAAATGTCTTTATCCAAGGACAGCAGTGTTCTTCTCCATGATAAATAATTATTAAAAAATATTATTAAGAAAACAAATGAAGTACACATACCACCACTAACAAACATGTTGTTTCTCATACATGGGAACGATAAACTCTTTTCAGCACAAAAATACACTATAAGATATTAGAAATTATAGGATGTTATGCATTGATTCTCGACTTATGACTAAGACTCGGACTAATATTTCTTCCAGGTAACGGAGCATTTAAAACAAAATATACATTTTATGTACGCATGCACGAAAGACACGTGTGATTTCCAAATCAAACTTGGGTATTGCAAAAGCTTAAACAAGTAACGATGTGCTAACAGCCAATCAATTACATAGCTTTTCCAGACTGTTTACTTGCAACGACAAAACCCGCATACGAAATCGTGCTTACACGAGTCACATTAATGTTTTAAGTAATCACTGTTTCTAATAAAATATGAAACCCATTCAAACATAATCATTATACTAAAAATTATATTCAATGACATAATAATTAAACAAAATTTAAACATAACTAAAATAGAACAATTCAAATCTTAACATGTAATTTAACTACAGGGTCGTAACAACATGCATAATAAACTACATGTCTTAATCAAGTTTCATTTACTAATCAGGTAAACAATATTTTTGTCAACACTCTAGATATCCAAAACAATAAGAAATGTGCATGACTTTACATCTACACTTTTCACTTACAGGATTCACAAGCAAGTAACATATCAAGGTAGGGATAAATAATAAAAGTTTGAAATTAATTAACAGCTCTACTTATCATATTGATGATTTCTAGAGTAAACTGAGTTAATTTATTTACGTAATACAATGGAATTACCTCGTCAGAAAATCTACCTTTCTCCAATTATTGGACAAGTGATTGTGACAACTGAGTACCTGGATGTTGCCGGGAAGCAGACAAAGTTTCTATTTTAATCGATCATCATGAAACTATTATTACAAATGGCTCTAGGATCTATGAAAAGTTTGAATATGGAGACAGAGAGAGAAAGAGAGAGAGACAGACATAGAGACGGACAGACAGACAGAGACCGACAGAGAGAGAGGAGATAGAGACAGGCATAGAGACAGACAGACAAATAGAGTAAAGGAGACGATAGAGACAGACAGAGAGAGGAGATAGAGACAGACAAAGAGAGTAATGCAAGTGAAATTCCTGTTCACATGATTTTAAGTCCTTTATAAAGTTGATACAATAAAGATCGTTGTTACTATCGCCAGCAAAAAGCCTATCTTGTTCTGGCGGAAAAAAATATTTGGTGGCACCGAAACTCCATAAGAGAACATTCAGCGGATGTGAAAAATATAGCATTATAACATAAAATTACGGGTAAGATGGGGTGAAATTTAAATATGAAAAGGCTATGCTAATGGAATGCCAATAACTCTCAATTTGACTTTAAATGAACCCCACAACTAACTTTATTTCAATGTAAGACATTAATGTTATAACCTCATTAAATACTTGTAAAGAAAACTTAATATAATGCCAATACATACTTTTTCCATTGGAGTCCGCTTCATACCCACTGGTTCCAGTGAAGTAAAATAATATTCTATTTGTTGCTTTTTTCTGCTTTTAATAAATACAACAAGAGATCAGTCTTCATTAACTGCCTCTGAATACAGGTCTTGAGAGCATCTTTGTATTTTGCAGCATATGAATCTACTATTCTTCTAACAAACATTTAATGCCAACATACCATTTTCAGAAAAGGAATATATAATAATAAAATCCTCAAATTAAATCTTAATTTTATGTATTTTTTATAACAATATCTTCATTAAATGGCAATGCACTATACTTTCCTCGTTTATTTTGTTAAAAACTTTTTATACGAATATACAAAGTTTCATTTCGAATCGACCATTGAAAATTCTGATAATCGTTTCGAATACATGACCACTGATTGTTACAAGCCCCACGAGAGTGATTTACCATTAATTTACTTAGCTGTAAAGAAAAATCGCTTTGTTTAGATTACTTGATATATCAGACGTAATTTATCTAAACTGATTGAATATAAAGGTCATTTAAAAATTGGTAGTCACACAGACAAAAAATTATCAACAATAACTCACAAACCACCATGTAGTTTAATTCAAATACACTTAAATGATCCCCTATGTTGAATGATATTGTTTTAGTTCAAGCTGAAGTTGTTGAGAGCGTGCTTGGTATGAACAACTCATCGTGGAAATTAGGATGTGATATAACTATTCACTCGTCACTGATTAATTACTGATACAAATATCTGGTTTATTGATGACAGAATAGAATGGTTAAATTAGTTTATCTCACAGTTCTCCATCTTTATGTTGACACATGTGACCAATAACTTTAGAAGAAGAAAAAAGCAGGCAGATAACTATTGTTTTGCCCATGGTTACCCTGTACATTATAAATTGATTTACCATAACTATTTCCTTGTTTTCTTGGTGTATTCTTTAACGCCATTGCCATTTCTCTTTGTGGCGTAGACTAACCTGGCGTAATATTTTCCAAATGCTCTGATGTTCTGATCCTCTAGTTTTGATGGATACTTTTAGGTCTATTACTTCTAAGATTGTTTTCAAAGTTGGCTAGAATTTGAACATTTGCCATCTGCTGAGTCTGGTTGGTATATCGAATCTATCGAAAGGCTACTCTCGATGTAATTTTATTACGTGATTGATCAACACTATTGAGCTAAGACTCGTTTGTTAAAGTTCGCGCTATTTGGCAGCAAGTCAATCTCCAATCACTATAATCTAATGTTCGTAATTCTTTCAAATCATTTTGCTCATGATTCAAGTGTATATCTTCTATTTGGAACAAGATAGCAAACTTTGACAATCAAAGAATAGGACGACCAAAATAAAGAGGGTATTTTATAGATATAAGTTTAAAAATAGAATACAAAAACAACACCCAGCACTAAATCAAGCTTCTAAGCATCGTACACATATTGGCTGTGGAAGTTGTAGCAGCAAAGCAAGATACACAGAGGAAGTGACAAAGGTGTAATGGTACACTATCAGACACTTATAGGTATATATCTGTTGAGATACTCAGTTTAGATTTGCTTACTGCAAAATTCGTTTTGAAAAGGTTCAAAGGTATGCATCTCTCGAGTTCTATTTATATAAATAGAATATGCCGCCACCACTGTATCCTAGGATTTTTCGCTGATGAAATAAAGTTTTGTGAAATACTGTTAAGAATTCCTGCAGTAAAAGCTATAAAGTTGGACCAAGTAGCCATGAAAGCACTTATTAAAGAAAGCATGAAGAAAATTCCAGTTATGTTTATTTTCTAAAGATCATTGGCATAGTTTGTTTACAAAAAGCAATCTTTGATATAGCATTGGCTTTTAAAAGTCACCAATAGAGCATGACATGATTAATTCGGGGTTTCCTTTGTCAGAATTGTTTTTATATTCATACTCTATCCTTCAGGTTCTTAACTGGTAAACCAACCAATTTTGCTGCTCTCATCCTAGGAATTTTCGTTTCAATTACCAAAATATAGGCATCTGTTAGAACATGATGCTAAACTTCAGTGGTGCAGGGTTAAAGATGGAGTACGATTCAGCATAAATGCAGCACATAGACTGGAAGTATTAGTAAAATGTCTTACCACTTGATTACAAAAATGTGAACTGCTTAAAGAAACAGATGAAGTGGAACTCATTTTAATATGTCAGTCTGTTAATATTGAATAGGTGGCTTTAATCAAATTGCCTCATCGACCTACCCTATCAAACATATGGGATGCAGATTACCTTTTGCATGCAGAATTAACGTTTAATTTGTTACAGATAACCAATAGAATTGGCATCAAACTTTGTTCGTTTCACATAAAAAAGGAAGTATTAAATTTTATTCAACTTAGTAATATTTGATTGGGATCGACAAATTTGTACACCTATTTATTTGAACGACTACATCAAGAATAATTAATAAACAACATATAATTCCAGCGTGCATATAACTTTTACTTCAGATTTTGTGAATATCAAAAGAAAAACGTAGAAACGACTATACCAATAATCACTGCGTAATATGCAGACCTGCCAACATCGAAAACAACAAAATCAGGAAAATCGCTATTAAAAATGAGTTGAACGATTTTGACTGTATCCACATCTTGAGTTTCCAGCCACCTCATACTGGCTTCTACATGTTGTACTCTGAAACTTTCGGTGGGGGAGTTGGTATGTCATCATCATCGTCATTAGCGTCACTTGTTTCGGGCTTTGGTTTGGCAGCTTGATTCATCGTGCATTTTCAACAATTTCGTCATGAGATGTGCTCATATATTGGCATCTGCTGAATACCAGTAGAGGATATCGTGATGACTTTTCTATTCTAGGAGTGCTTATCTGGCTAACCATTCATCATCTTCTTCAGTGAATCCTGCAAATTTAAGCTCGTTTTTGTACTATCATGGTGTATAGATGACAGAAAAGCTGTACCAAGACCCTTTATCCATCATCATTCAATGCAACGCTTTCACATGAAGATGACAGACCTCTTTCAAATTGAGTGATGCCAGTGATGTGCTGAAGGAGTTGTAATCTGCTACCATCCACTAGATCATTTTGCGATGATCGTTTTGCTTAAATACCAATACGATGCCCTGGTCCAATGGCTGGATTCCTGACATAGCTTTCTTTGGGACATAAAAGACTTTAATCTCGCCATCACAACTGACACGATTTCCTGCTGCGGAGTGGGCAGAGTAATTCTCCAACAGGAGGAGAGCTTTATCCTGCTTCTTGAGCTTTCGCAAATGAACCCAAATGGCCGGAACATTTTATGGAACCAGTCTTCAAATATGGAGCTATTCATCCATGCATGACTTCTGTTAGTGTATTCAAAGGGAAGGGCCTTAATATTAACATGGTGAAAACATTTGGGAAACTTCGTTTTTCCAATCATTAAAGGTCTGACTTTGTGGCTGACAGACTTTGTGATGCAAAACGAGAGTAACTCAATCCTTCCTCTTCTGAAAGCTTTCTCATTTGTCAGTTTCTTAAAGCTTTCTCATTTGTGAGTTTCTTAAAACTTTCTCACTTGTGAGTTTCAGTCTTGGTTTCGAGGGTACAATCAGGTAACATTTTAAAGCATAAACCTGTCTCATCATAGTTATAAACTTAATTGGCTGTGTAGAAACCTTCCTTCAGCAACATTTTAAGCTCAAATGGGTAGGAAATGGCAGTCTTTTTATCAGCTGTCCGGTATTCCCCAGACACAAGAACTTTGGCCTTTTCTTGAATCTATGCAGCCAGCCATTACTCGCCTTAAAGTTTTAATCATCCCTATATGGCGATTAAATTTCTCTTGTTATGTATCAGCTCGTTCAAAGTAACATAAAAGAAAGAGTGAAGACAATAAGCTTTGCAAATTTTAACAAATATAATTTATTTTCCTACAAAAAATGAAAATAAATGTAAATATGTTAAACAAGACTTATTGTTTACAAAAATGATCCAAATTGTATGTTCAAAATAGAAACACAAGTCTTGTAAAAAGTTCTAAACACAGTCTGAAGTTCAATTCCAGTCCAAAATGGCAGATGACCATGTCAGACGAAGGCTAACAGAAAATTCCAGAATAATAATATACACAATAAAGCACAGTTTATGTTGTTCCGTTCCAATTTAGAATGTTTTTAGGAAAATGTCTTTGTCCAAATCAGTAATGTTGTTCTCCAGGAAAACAATTATTCAGAAAAACAAAGTTAAATTAGCTCCTTTAACAAGACTCATGTTCTACATACACATACAGACAACTTCTTCTAGCACAAAAATACCCTTTTTTAAGATAATAGAAGTTATATAACTAAGATGTTACAATAAACTGACTTTATGACTCTCGACTGTGTATGACTCTCTCTGAATGTCTCACAAAAAGCCTCAGTATATAAACAAATCTAATACATTGTTTGAAATACACGCGAATGGAGGACGCATGCAATTTGATAATACATCTGGACATTAGGAAAGCCTGACCAAGTATCAGCCAGTTGTTTTCATAGCTATTCCGGAATATTTACTTGTAATGAATTTGCCATCATACACAGCACTTGTTCACATGAGTCACATTTACAACTCAAGTAAACACTATGTTTTTCAACATATCAGACTGATATTAATATAATCATATTAATAATTACATTTAATGAAATAAAAAAATCTATACAGAATTCATTTCTTAACATACACAATGAAACTAAACAGTCGTAACACCCTGCTTGAGCTTTCAGAATTGGGCCAGAAATGGGAACTCCATCTGAGTGAGCCTAGAGGACCAGTGATACAAGGCTGAATCTAGACTTTCATCATTAGCAACCTTAACCCTTTTACGCTGTAAACCACATTTCTCTTCTAGAGCATAGGATAGACAAAGAAGCTTTTCTTCTTCTGTTTTTCACTTTTGCAAAGTGGATTCACTAATTCCTAGATCTCTGGCAAGCTGAATAGTAAATTAATAACGAGTTGATAAGCAAACAACATACACCTGTGAAACCATAGAACTAAGTGCAGTGGGTCTGCAATGGTCTTGAGTCACTTTTAAAAAGTATTTTGAGCTGAACACATGTACAATTTCATACCCTTACAATTTCCAGCTAATAAAGCCATCCTTTTTTCCTGGCCAACTGATTGTGTTTAATAACTGTGCCAAGCCCAGAAAATATGTTGGCAGCTTTTGGACTTTTATATTTATTAAATTGTGAAAATCTTTCATCAAGCAACACATCACCTGCTGCTTGGCTGTGCATGCAGCTAATGAATAAATATATTGTCTACTGTTTGAGCAATGATTGTATACAGAATTAATTAAAGACAATCACAAATACGACTTACTGGATTTACTCATGGATCAGTAGTAAGTAACATTTCCAATTAATTTGGAAAAAGACTTCAATAACTTAAATCTGAGAAGCCATGCCATGCCATGCTTGCTTGCATTCAAATTCATACTCTTCGTCAAAATGATAATAAACGTTTTCCACACTGTGTCTCGTACTTTTAAAAATATATTTTTCTGGGAAATTATTTAACACGATGAAAATTAAATAAAATACAAAAAAGAAAAATGGAATGCAAGGAATGTAAAGACACAATGGAAATTAATTTTGTGTTCTTACTTTGTTTTAATTATAAAAAATAAAAAATAAGCTTGACCATAAAAAAAGAATAAAACGTGTACATTTGATTACTGCTTAAAATGAAGAAGACATCAAGCATGGTTCACATCTATTGGTAGAATATTCTCCACAGGAAAACACAACATAAATATATTCAAGCTACACCTCTCAACTTAATGTGCATTAAAGCTAGATTTTAAGACAAGATAGTTTCATTTTGCCTGCTGATTTCCATTTCACTGTCAAAAAACAAAATACACTCAAATTATGTCATTATTTAAAGCGATAGTGGGTCATGTTTTAATTTGTGATTAATTTTGACTTGGGTATGTTTTGACTTCTGTACTTTTCGGTTAGGGTATGTTTCCATTTTGACATGTTTTGACAGTAAACCCAAAATATCTATGGACATTCTAAAAAATCACAGGGTAAAGTAATTTTATTGGTTTTTTTCTAACTGCAAATGTCATGAACATCTTAAAAATATATGAAGAAAATGTTTCACATGAGAATATGTCTTAAGTTACTAATGTAATGCTAAAGTTGTTACTGGATGGATTATTAGTACATGATATTTGGACACATTTTATATACATGATATTCCTTTTATTCATTACGTAGTTATAAGATTGATGAAATGGCTATTCTGATGATAAAAAGAAATAATCTATTAGTTTGACTGCCTGTTGACATGAGTTACAATAATTGCAACAATCTGAATTTTTTTTTAAAAAGAACATTTTTTTCTAACTGTTATTTAATGAAGATAATATACTAGATCATTGATCCATAATTAATTTGAAATGAAAATGAAACATCTAAAATCTAATACATTTCTCCCATAGGATTGGCTGTAGAACACATTTTGTCTCAGATTCTAATCTGGCAAAACATTTATTTACTTTTAAATAGTTATCCTCAAGAATGTGCATTCATTTGTTTATTCCATGTTACACTCAAGCTAAACCTTTTAAGACATACTTCATTCTTGAGTTATTTTTCTCAAGTATGTATCATCATGTGCTGATTCAGATGTCCACTGATGCCAAACACTTCATTACATACTTCACACTTATAAGGTTTTTCTCCAGTGTGTGTCCTCATGTGTCTATTCAGATTTCCACTATGTCTAAACTCTTTAAGACATATCTGACACTTATATGGTTTTTCTCCAGTATGTATCCTCATGTGGACATTCAAACTTCCCTTGTGACTAAACATTTTATAGCATTCTTCACACTTAAATGGTTTTTCTCCAGTATGTATCCTCATGTGCTTTTTCAGATCTTGACTGAACCTGAACATTTTATCGCATATTTCACACTTAAATGGTTTTTCACCAGTATGTGTCCTCATGTGATCATTTAAGATTTGCATGCGCCTAAAATATTTATGACACAATTCACATTTAAATGGTTTTTCTCCAGTATGTATCCTGATGTGTACATTCAAACCTCCCTTGTGACTAAAAATTTTATAGCATTCTTCACACTTAAATGGTTTTTCTCCAGTATGTGTCCTCATGTGCAGATTTAGATGTGAACTCTGACTAAACCTTTTCTCACATACTTCACACTAATGGCTTTTCAGAAGTATGCTTCCTCCTGTGGACATTCAAAACTCCACTCTGACTAAACATTTTATCACATATTTCACACTTAAATGGTTTTTCACCAGTATGTGTCCTCATGTGATCATTTAAGATTCCCATGCGGCTAAAATGTTTATGACACAATTCACATTTAAATGGTTTTTCTCCTGTATGTATCCTCATGTGGACATTCAAACCTCCCTTGTGACTAAACCTTTTATAGCATTCTTCGCACTTAAATGGTTTTTCTCCAGTATGTGTCCTCATGTGCAGATTTAGATTTGAACTATGACTAAACCTTTTCTCACATTCTTCACACTTAAATGGCTTTTCAGCAGTATGCTTCCTCCTGTGGACATTCAAAACTCCACTCTGACTAAACATTTCATCACATACTTCACACTTAAATGGTTTTTCTCCAGTATGTATCAACATATGCACTTTGAGAGTTCCACTCTGGCTGAACATTTTATCACAAACTTTACACTGAAATGGTTTTTCTCCAGTATGTATCCTCATGTGCTTTTTCAGAGCTTGACTGTACCTGAACATTTTATCACATATTTCACACTTAAATGGTTTTTCACCAGTATGTGTCCTCATGTGATCAGTTAAGATTTCCATGCGGTTAAAATGTTTATGACACAATTCACATTTAAATGGTTTTTCTCCAGTATGTATCCTCATGTGGACATTCAAACCTCCCTTGTGACTAAACCTTTTATAGCATTCTTCACACTTAAATGGTTTTTCTCCAGTATGTGTCCTAATGTGCAGATTTAAATGTGAACTCTGACTAAACCTTTTCTCACATACTTCACACTTAAATGGCTTTTCAGCAGTATGCTTCCTCCTGTGGACATTCAAAACTCCACTCTGACTAAACATTTCATCACATACTTCACACTTAAATGGTTTTTCTCCAGTATGTATCATCATATGCACTTTGAGAGTTCCACTCTGGCTGAACATTTTATCACAAACTTCACACTTAAATGGTTTTTCTCCAGTATGTATCCTCATGTGCCTATTCAAAGATCCACTCTCACTGAAACTTTTATCACATACTTCACAGTTAAACGGTTTTTCTCCAGCAAGTTCCATCATGTGATTGAGTAGGGTTCTGTAACACATATTTTGTGTAGGAATCAAAATACCTGTTTTAAGAACCTAGCAGGTCTAACCATATGAGTCTGATGTTTTATCAATAAATTACGATGAAATCGCTGACCACACCAAATCTTCTTACCGGTACTATTAAGTAACACAAGAGTCGTTAGAGGGACCACAGCCATACGCTATATTTGACTTTTAGAATATACCAGCGCATAAATGTTGAAAATCGCGGCAAATTAACCTCAATTTTCACCATTACGACCACAGTCTTTCTACAGAACACCATCAGGCGGAAGTAACCTATTTCACCAGATTCTACCCTGCAGTAAATAAGAGTTCGGGTCTAATACACGTACCGATCAAGAAATAGAGATCGTGTTATCGTTTAATACTACCGAATATAGAATCCGTCTCGGCTTTAATATTGGAAGTGTGATAACGTCATCAACAGTCCTTTCTACTATATTAACTTAAACTAGATATTTCTATTCAGGAAATTCATTTTTTTTTTAGATTGTCATATGATACAATCTGAAATTAAAGGCAATTAAACATATTATTATTACTTTCAAAGTGTTATTCATCCTGTGGCTACTTCAGCCTCAGGAGTCTTGGAAAAAGAATTTCGTGATCGCAATGGTGAAGAAAAAGTTTAGTTCGCCAGATTAGATTCATGCAATGGTCGTCTGAGAGTTATGCGCTAGTAACTTATTTTATTTTAAATGGATATGTGTAGCTTTTCAACCATTTGGCGATTTTCAAGCGATAAAAGACTCGTGGCGAAAGTCAAATCGAGAAGAGGGCTGGGGTCACGCTCACGCAACTTGTTATTTATAGTACCGAAAGGTGATTTTGTGTTGTCAGCGATTTAGTCATAATTTATTGATAAGTAATCAGATTCACGTGCCCTAAGATCTGCGCTGGGAACCAATGGCCGTACTTAAAACACTAGTATAAGCAATAGTGTATTCCGTAGGTATGGTACCATTCCGGATTGTACTTCTTCTTCTTCTTCTTCTTCTTCTTCTTCTTCTTCTTCTTCTTCTTCTTCTTCTTCTTCTTCTTATTATTATTATTATTATTATTATTATTATTATTATTATTATTATTAGTGTTGTTGTTGTTAATAATAATAATAAAAAAAATATGTATAATAATAATAATAATAATAATAATAATAATAATAATAATAATAATAATAATAATAATAATAATAGATATTATTATTATTATTATTATTATTATTATTATTATTATTATTATTATTATTATTATTATTATTATTATTATTATTATTATTATTATTGATGATGATGATGATGATGATGATGATGAATGATGGAATAAAATCATTGCTGAATTATTTTTAAAAAAAAAATTAATGAGATTGTAATATTAATGTAGGACCTGTCATATTTGAGAATATCGAAACTTCATTCGTAACAATCACATCAATAATGTTAACAATAAGTTATGCAATATGAACATGTTTGTATTTAGACGAGGTTGTTAACATCGATGACGTAAATGTCCCAATTTCACGTACACGCAATGAATTGAAAAAAAAGACCTGAATTATTATAAAGCAATGAAGAGAGCTTTATATGAGACTAGTTTCTTCTATTTATAATACTCTTTGAATAAGAATTTTTGGCTTCAGAGCGTATGATATTAAGAAAATGAATAGACTGAGGTCAATAATTTCACGTATGTATTGTCGTTATAACCTTTTGTGTGCTATTAGGAGTAGTACTTTTTTCTAATTTACAGGTGATTAGTGTCGAGACCATAATATACATGCATTTATAGTGGCGCCAAAACGTGCAGTGATACGCATTTATGAGGATGTTGTGGTTCTGAGCCCTGTTGGATCTCTTTATCCATATAAGTATTTTGCCCTATCGAGGAATCAAATATTTTTTGCGCTATGAGAGAAAAATGAAAATGCTTACTTATTATTCCGAAGTAGCAGTAGAAACCAAACGATATAGATGATGACATTTGTGTATTTACAGACTAATCCAAATATTAATTACTTTGTTGTGCACAAACACGTTTATGAAAGCAGAATTCAAATTATCGTCGCAAAGGAATTGACAATTGCAAGATAATGTCTTTAATTTTTTTAAAAATTTTTGTGAAGAAGTTGTTGTTAATAATGTAAATATCTGTATTTCACACCGTGTCGGTACAAGGCTACAAAATATAAAAAAGCAACAAAAATACAAAACAAAACGTGAATTTTTGGGATGATCAATTATGTTATTTTACTATTCCTTCTGAGATCCGCTTGTAAATATTCTGCAGCCATTTGCGTCGGATGTGAAGATGGTTTAAGGAAGCCAGCGATACTAAACAGATCGCTCCAGGTGATCCTAAGTATGGGTCGGAGGCACCGCATGTGAACAACGCTTAGTCTTTTTTCCTGCGAGACGTACGGGGTCCAAGTTTCACTGGCGTTTATGAGAGTACTTTTCACACATGCATGGTACACGAAGATCTTAGTGTTCTCAGTGTACGCTGTTGTTCCACACTCTCTGCGACAACATGGAGAGAGTAGTTGATGTCTTTCCAATCCTCTTGTTGTCAGCCAAGAAAAAGTTGACTTGTCGCCGCTGCTCATGAAAGAGAGTAACCCATCGTCTTCAAATATCGCTGGAGTCATTACTTGCATCCACAATGAAAGCTTTCTTAGATTTATTTTACCAGCATCACCAGCAAGTTGCCATATTACATGATTGTCGGTTGATTTTAGAAAGTACAACTAACTGTATGTTTGGCTCTGAAAACGACATTTCGTACATATCTGTGAATCCAAAAGTATGTGATAATGGAATCACGCAAGAAAATCTTCTGACCCCCTGAAACATTGTTCGACGTGTTGTATATCCCAAGTTAAATTCTCTGTTGGTATTAATAATCATACTTTGCACATCCATGCCGGCATTAACGGCAAAGTTTCTCGGTCGTCCTATATAATATTGGTTGTGTTCGGGATGATTAGAAGTATCCTTGGCAAACATCATTGATAGACCAGCTGATCTTGTAAAATTGCTGTATCTTGCAAGGCCAATTATTGTCGTGGCAACATCAACATGTTTTTAATCGATTCAATATTTCTTCCGTTTAACATATGTGGCGCTGTCGAACAAAGCAATGATACCGTTGTTGACAATCCCAACATTAAGATTGTCTCCATAAGCTGTATCACTAGCAACTCATATATTTTTCATAATACATTTTTATCAAAAAAAAATCGTCAATAGCTTTCGTTCCTAGTTGCCTTGCGATTTTTATTGCTTTTGATGCTATCCTCGAAAATAAATCCTGAATGACATCACCGAGTTCATCTTAGTAAAATATCTTGTATACAGGTTATCTTGAATTTATCACCTTGACCAAAGTTGGTCCCCGTTGAGCAGCGTGTATTATCATTTATTATAATAATTATATCTGTTTAATAACTGTGATATTCATCGATAATTTCATTAATGAGACCGATACACGCTAATATCCATGACGCAACCGATAAATAATCGTTGACAAATTGATGAGATTTTGTTGAGATAATTTCAGAAAAATTATTACCAGCTCGTTTCCCATCGATTTGAATTTCTATTCTATCTCAACGTTGGAAAGGATGTTGTTAGGACAAGTAAGAATACCACTTCCCGTTTAGGCTTTAACAAAAGATGAAATATGACCAAAGAATCTTCAGCGTGGAGCTGATTCGCCAGGTGAATTTGGTTCTCTAGGTTATTTATACTTAAAAGATTTTATTTGTTTCATTACATTTTATTTAAACTCATCAAAAGCACCAAAAGTCTTTTCTTTGATATTTCTAGTAACGAGATGATCAAACTTACCATTCGGTATTGTTCAGTCCGTTGCGGATATCTCGTTCAATTTCTTCCCTTTCTTCCTCTAATGCCGACTCTTCATTTGTAAACGGCTCATAGCGGTAGGGTTCAACACATTTTTAATTACTTTCTTCTTGTCCTTCATAAAAAGAAGAGGAAGGAAAATCCAATCCTGGTTCTTGTTCTCCCTGACTGTCTCAACGAGTAATAATGTTGCTAGCCAACTAAAAGTTCCTCTTTTGAGGTCACAAGCTCGTACGTGCGTATTAGGTTGTTTACAAAAAGTCGCTCGATTGTTTCCGTAGAAGACGCTTTTTGGTGATATTTTGAGGTTCATATCTCCAAATCCAGTGAATGAATGCACGTCCTGTTTTCGAAGTGTACTTGAAATGTCGATTAAATTAAGATTACCGAAAGTAGTAAATAGCATTCATGTATACCGTTAAGTGGCAATTATTCACTTCATTTTATTTGTTTGGGTCGGTAGTTTGTCCAGAAGTTTTCACGGGCTCTTCACCACCATTAACACTGGCCGCCATATATAGCCTAGCTTGTGCTGAAAATTGACGTTAAACCCCATAACGACACCAGTTTGCTCCATAGATAATATACGCGTACCATTTGTTTGTCTCTGACATGTGAATTTGTTTTATTGAAAAAATATCCGGAGGTAATAACTATTCAAAATATCTCAAATTAGAAACTCGAGAGAAAAAGTTAGAGAGAGTGGATATGGTCGGTTTAAGATACAAATTTTGAATTAAAACACTAAACTATTTAATGCATAACAATCAAAGATTTATGGAAACTGAAGCCCAAAAAGAACATTTCAGTTTTTACTTTGTGGAATAGTGAAGACTTCTGCCTTCTCTCATGCCAGACGCAGGTATGATGATCTGTCCTCCCTGTCTCCTGTGCACGCTGTACTGGTTGTTGTTGTGGCTGTGGCTGTGGCTGTAACTGATTTGCTTATGGTGAAATACTATTGATTGTGGAGGCATTAGCTTGACCTCACCCATAAGCCTTAGCATAAGGTGAAGCAGTATTCTTTACTTCTTCTCTTTCTTCGTTTTCCTCTCCTCCTCGTCTTCTTCAAGTCTGACACTTTCCTGGATTGCCTCCTTGGCCAGTTCATCAATGAGGCGTCTGGCATACTGCAGGTGCATTTGGTTATCAAACAGTTTGGGAATTATTTTACTCATCCTCCAAAATGAAGTTTCACCGTTCCTTTCCCTTGGTGAATTAAGTATTTTGTCCCAGTTCTCCTTTTATGGCAATGTTGATCGTGTCGAAATACAACTTACCGAAGGCAAATAGTGAGAATATACAAATTCGCGGTGAATATGAGAGGTGTACCCACCTTCTTCGTCAGGTTATTGGCAGAATCCACTTTGAAAGGAATGACACACAGTAACGGAAAGGAGGTGTGTCTCAACATATTGCAGTCCACCACATAGTAGTGCACAAAAATCAAATTCAAACCTTAATTCAGTTCTACCGGGTAAAGAAACCACTTTGCACAACCCCAGTTGTCCTATGCGATTCCTAATTCGCTTTTTTCATTATTTTCTTCCTCATCTCAACGCCACCTTCAAAATTGTCAAACAAATTAGGACAAAGCAAACTTGACGCCAACCTGAACTCCTTAAATTTCATAAGTAGGTGACGAGCCACCTTATGACACTCAATGGTGACAGGTGTTTGTTCCAAGGCTCGGAAAAAAACACGACATTGAACCTGGCAACAATTGTGTCCACCAGAAGTTCACCACTAAAATAATAGCCTTAGA
>JAEAOA010001444.1:0-42874 GCA_016746295.1 Potamilus streckersoni
CATATTCTTAGATGGATCATAACTGTGCCAGGTAATGCTTTCGAAGATAGAAGGTCGGTAAGATTAATAAAAGATTAATAATCTATCAGGAGATGACAATCTCATGAAAATTTGCGAAATTCGTCATGTCTACATACTTCTGAAATATATATATCTTAGTCAGTTTTAATAAAAACCAAAGTCACGTCTCTTCTTTACGATGGATAACTAGCACAGCTTTGATAATTAGACGTCAACATGTATCTATTAATTCATCTGTCATAACAAATACATACATGCTCCATGTTCCTAAAGTAGAGCGTAATCTACGATTACTTGCCCGATTTTGGGAATGTGAGTAGTACCACATCATCGTCATTGACACTCATATTACTGACACGCTCCATGCGTGCAAGGAAATCCCCCTCAGGAGCGAACAGTTTCAAAGCCGCCTCTGTCAGATGGAGCTTCCCGATCTTTAACACCCGATACTCCCTTTCTGCTCCGTCTCTAATCATACCCCACTCAGTGGATCGTGGCACTCCGGTATTGTCAGTCATGTCCTTTAAATAATATGCCAAGAAAAATATTTATAAGGTATAGAAATTATGTGTCTCGTATTTGTCGGAAATCTCTTAGCGATTAGCATCTCCGAAGAAAGTATTTTATGTAATGAAATCTGAAACTGCTAAAAATTATCGATTGTCTCCTTTATGATTGGAATTAAAGTATATAAAAGGAAAAAGTCAAAATTAATTGTAACAGTCTGATGTGATTCAGGTTTAACAATACAGCTATCTAGATATCTATCAATAATATGATATAATAGTATTTACGTTCACGGTATTTATCGTACAGTAATAAATGTCTATCAATGGAAGAGAAGTTTTGCAAACTTAATTGCTTATTCGTTTCCCCAATTATGATAGCCTTTGCTACACGTCCCAACCACAACACTATCTCTTGGTGATAAATCAGAACAATTAAACATTTGTACATGTCTGCAACCATTCCAGAATAATTCCAATGTTACTATATTAACATAATGTAGGACAAGTGATATAAAGAAGCATACAAGCACAGAGTATGATACACCATTACATTAACACAATATAAGGAAGTATACAAGAACAAATTATGATCCATGGTTGAACCAGCATGGTGAATATTTTGGTTCTGGAACTGACACAAGATTTTAGAAACGAAAAAAAGGTGTTTGTTTATTAGTTCGTTAGTTCATTTACTATCACCAAGGTAACTGTATTTATTTGCTACAACCAAGGTAAACTGTATGTTAAAAAGAACATTCTTGTACAAGTGATTATAAGACACTAATGTTCCCATTTGCAATGACCCACAAATTTGAGATGTACACCTGATTTTTTAAAACTGATTTAAAGCATTCCTTTACTAAGTTAATATATATATATATATATATATATATATATATATATATATATATATATATATATATATATATATATATATATATATGTGTGTATGTGTGTGTGTGTGAGTGTGTGTGTGTGTGTGTGATGTAATGTGAACCGATGTACTGTATTTTGAACCGATGACCTGCATTACTGAGATAAAATATTCCTAAATATTACGAGTAACCCGCGTTTTTGGAATTTCAATGCAAACTATCATGACATGCAATGGCAAATCAATTAAAGTTTAAAGTCTTATTGTATACTTAAATACAATTTAAAAAATTTTTGACTGGTTTTTCTTGAGCTTTTCTGTGGATAGAGCAAGAACGGTCTGCAACTGTCAGAGACCACTCAGCTTTATGTGCAGGCAATGGTGTTATTGAACGGGTTGGATGATTAGTTCAATAATGAAGAACTGAGAGAATTGTATAGAAAACATGAAGTCTACTAAATTTGATCAATTTATATATATATATATATATATATATATATATATATATATATATATATATATATAGAGAGAGAGAGAGAGAGAGAGAGAGAGAGAGAGAGAGAGAGAGAGAGAGAGAGAGAGAGAGAGAGAGAGAGAGAGAGAGAGAGAGAGAGAAGTTGTTATTGGAAGTTTTGATTGCCTAAGATCAAACTGAACACCACTGACTTGTTTGGTTCATAACATGAATAAATTTCTAACAGTAATATCATGAATAAGGAAGAAAACAAGAAACAGAATCTGTACTCACTTTGATGATCAAATTCCCAAAAGGCCAAAAAAAGTCTTTTACTCCTTTTGACGCAAAAACAAAGGGTATGTATTTTTGCTACAATGTCTGATATGTTTCGCAGGTGGTGTACAAATGTGTGTCTCGGGTACTTAAGTATAAAAGGCCCCAATCTACAAGGTCGCAATCTAGAACGCGTGTGTGTAAGTCAGGATTCTGCAGGACCCACGATACTAATTGCATGGAGAAATAGGAACCAGCCTTAAAATGGATGAACATAAAATACAGCACTGGGTTTGTTTGGCCAGGTTTGGTTAATAATGTAAGTTATGTTTTAGGAAAAAGAATCTTTTGAGAGTTTATCTAGTTGTAAGTGAAAAAATTTACATTGTTTTATTGATGAAATTTCAGTCTTTTAACATCCTTGAGTTTGGAATACTCATTTCTAAAATTATCACATGATTCTTTATGCCGAATTGAAAGCACATGTTTCAAGCATATGCAAGCCCTAAAAGTGCCACGACTTGGATACCTTCCTCTACACAGAAGATGACTGTCTCGTAATGTCTATCGTTGGAATGTAACAGGTAAGACCAGAACTACAAAATGTTTTTCATAGATGACATAATCTGTACAGCTTGTCAGACTTTTTTTGTCTCCAGCAGTTGTGTCCCCCAGTTTATGCATGAAGTTTGACTTCTTGAAGGCTATCAATGTTCTATATGCACTGAACAGACTCAAAGGCACAGTGACATCTTAAAAACCAATTCGCACTAAAGGAGGACTATTTTAAAGGAACTGGCAGCTAGAAGACACAAAAAACCATATCCATTCCATTCATTTATGCCTCTTATTCTTTATCTTCCCTTTCCTGTTCATCAATGAAATCAAACGGGTTCCACGTAGCTGTCATTAAATATGTCCGTCAGTTTTCTTAGATCACTATTCCATCTACGCTGTGAAGCCTTTTGAGCTGATCGATGCTGCTAATCACCCCAAGTTCTAACATCACCAATACAGTTATGGAATTGAGCTGCTGATATGTCAGTGACTGAGTGTGCCAGGGACCATTTTATCATAAATGAGCTATTCATTACGAGGTCAACGATACTTCTCGGAAACTCTCACAGTATGTTTGCACATCGCTTATAAAACATATCTGGGACTGAGCAAAAAATACATCTTCGTAGTTTGTAAGTTTAAAAGAACTTTGTTATGCCCCTTATGGGACTTGGTCACCAAACGGACAACATACCATGATCGTAGCGATATCCTACCGATACAGAATAATGCTTCTTCCATTTGCTTTCTGATATCAGTCAAATATTTCAGAGGTGTTAGGCTGATCATGATAATAGACATTCATTATTTTGTCGAATGGCAGCTGCTATCTGTTTCTCCGACTATCTTGATAGATAATCACGTACGTTTTGTGTGCTATTTAAACCATATATTAACATATAAACTGGTCAAACAAATTGCCTTAAGAAAAGCCGATTTAGTGGAAATAAAGTTTCGTTTACAATTCTCTCAGTTAATGTATTATTAAAGTTATCATCCAACCCAGTCAGCCGAACCACTTCTTGCTCTTAACTGCATACCGTCTCTGGTTAGGAAAAATATTATTAGCACTGTACACATTTACGAATCAAAAGTAAATATATCCAGCAACAGTGCTAAATGAGTTTACCGACATAATAGCAGTGTTCATGTATGTATGTACAAGTTGTGCTGTAAACCGTCCTGTCTATATTCACAAGGAAAACAAGCCTAAAACTAATTAGTTAATTTTATGTTACCGATACAGTAATGATTTCAACTTAATTGACACGCCTTTGCTTATCGTGATACTTTTGCACCAAGAAAATGTTCCAAAAACACAGATCTATAGAAATATCTTGCAAAAATGTATATTTTATAAGTATTGTAGCCACGGATTTAAATTAAAGGACATTAGTTCATATTAGTATTTTCATATCAATTTCATCATCATCATCATCTCTCTCTCTCTCTCTCTCTCTCTCTCTCTCTCTCTCTCTCTCTCTCTCTCTCTCTCTCTCTCTCTCTCTCTCTCTCTCTCTCTCTCTCTCTCTCTCTCTCTCTCTCTCTCTCTCTCTCTCTCTCTCTCTCTCTCTCTCTCTCTCTCTCTCTCTACACACACATCAATTGTTAAAGGAATGATTTCAGTCAGTTAAGTAATACTTTATGTACACATTTCCAATTTGCTTGACATTGAGGCTAATAAAAATTTGAAAATGGATATATTACTCTATTATAATCGATCATATGTGTAGGTTAATCAAATGCTACAGTTATCTTGGTTGTAACTTAAAACATAATAGAATCGTTTTAACAAGAATAATAAAGCAAATAACTAACAAATAGAAACACATTATTTTCCCTTTATATAATTTTATGTCAGTTCCAAAAGTAAAGATTCCCCATAAGTGTATAGCAAATGGAAACAGACTATACCGAAAATTAAATTTTTGTAGAAACAAAAACCGTATTAATAATACTGATTGTTGTCATTAATGTCATTGTGTTGGACACTTTTCAGTACTTGGAATAATTAAATTTTCAGTATATTATATATAAAAAATATGAAACTAAGAACTATAAACTTTTGATCAATACAGTAACATATAATCAATGAACTGATACGTGATGAGTGAAATTATACGTAACTTGTTAGAGTGGAGGTCAAAATCTAATTGTCTGTTGAATGATTACATGCACTGAAATTTATTAATTTATTGGGGGGGGGTCTCCAAAGAATTACGATGCAATAAATACCAATCTGAAGAAAATATTTTCATATCGTACAAATGACAACAAAAAATATATTAGTATATAAGGACTGGAGTCTGACTAACGCTGGCTTAACAATGAGGAATGTTATCCAAAGTGACTTCGGTAAAATAACTTTATCTTTATTATTGGTGTACCTGTGGTTTTGGTTATGTTGTTGAAATGGTGATGTTTAGGTAATGTTGATTGTTATCAACATAAGCTGACGTGTTAGACAAGTTGAACGTTTTCAAATCATTGTAGATTTTTTTCACATTATAAAACACAATTATATATATATATATATATATATATATATATATATATATATATATATATATATATATATATATATATACATAAAGAATTATAAATATATACCAGACAAAACAGACGTGCTATCCCTTGATTCTGTAGTATAATCTTGATAATAGTGGGTAGAAATAATAGTTTAATACAAACAACACCATCATACAGGTTAGAGAAATTAAATTCGTACTCTACGGAGTTTAGAACCCAGGTCCGCGAGTAAATGACACCCATCGCCTTGCCTGCACGCACCAGCCCATATACCGTCACGACTAAGCACGCATCACCAAAAACTGATAGCACTGAGTCGGTGTTACATAAGCTCGTGCGTAGCAGACACTGGCATGATGACCTAGTAAATAATTCTCATATATATATATATATATATATATATATATATATATGTATATATGTATATGTATATATGTATATATATATATATATGTATATGTATATGTATATGTATATGTATATACATATATACATATACATATATATATATACATATATACATATACATATATACATATACATATACATACATATATATATATATACAGTCGTTCCAGATTCCTATGAAACAAAATCAAAGAATATAGGAGTTTTGAATTACAAAGAATTATAAATATATACCAGACAGAATCTAGATTCTACTACAGAATCCAGGGATAGCACTATCTGTTCTGTCGAAACTCCGTAGAGTACGAATTTAATTTATCTAACCTGTATGATAGTATTGTTTATATATATATATATATATATATATATATATATATATATATATATATATATATATATATAGAGAGAGAGAGAGAGAGAGAGAGAGAGAGAGAGAGAGAGAGAGAGAGAGAGAGAGAGATGTCTTGATGTAATGTGAACCTATGTCCTTTTTTTTGACCGGTGACCAATATTACTAAGATCAACCATTGCAAAATATTCCGATTCAAAATTATTTTTGGAACTTACTCTAGGCAAAGATAAGTTAAGCTGAAATTGTGCAATTAAAATGGACTAGACCATTCTCAACGGCAAGTTTCTTTCAGCTTTTGTTCGGATGTGTCGAGGACGGTTTCCAAAAGCTTGTGCATGCATTGATAAATATAAATATGTCGGAAATCTCATACTGCGCTTTTATTGAAGTTATTTAAGCTTGATTTTTAAATGTGTACAAAGCTTTGAGAAATTTTAATTCTAACCAGATACTGTTCGGATTAATGAGAAAGAAGTGACTGGATTGGAAGACTTGTTTAATAATGTAGAAACGCATTGTAAAGGAAACTTTATTTACACTTTATCAGCTTTCCTAACATAATTTGAATGACCAATTTGCAAAATTATATCTGTTATGAGTACCTACAATCTACATGATTATATATATATATATATATATATATATATATATATATATATATATATATATATATATATATATATATATATATATATATCAGTTGTTTTTTGACAAAATAATGAAAGTCTTGATTACCTAAAATTAACTCTACCCCACTGAAATGTTTTGCTTGATAGCAGAAAAAATGTAGGCAGTATTGCCCTTTATCAATAAGTAAACGCAAAGAACAGAAGATGTACTAATTTTGATGATCTAGTTTCCAAAGGGTCTAAGAAAGGTTCTTTTCACTCAGCAGAAATTTCTAATAAGCTGTAATACCACAATAGCTTATATGTTTTACAGACGATGCGCAAAAGCCCTGTGCAAAAGGATACACTGACATCACCACCAAATTACAAGTTTAACAAATCACCGCCAGTGCTGTGTACAGGGTCTTCTCTGAATTAGCAACGTTGGCCCAACAAATTAACAATATCAGTCATACTGAAGCGATAGCCGGGGTGTACAAGCTTTCAATATTCAGCACTGAGACAATCAGAATTTTCAATGTTATATATGGAGACATACCTCCCATAAATTTTCCCGAGTTATATTGGTCGTGCTAAACAGCGGCACCGAGGAAATATTCATCTTAGATCCGTAGGATAAAACTTTGCATGCAAACCAATATCACTGGTGCATCGAGATTATATGTAAAACTCTTCAATGTATAGGCCTACTGTAGCGATGTTGTAAACACGAATTATTTGAGAGAAACTACAACCAAGCTTGCTTAAATGAATCAGAGCTCAAGCAGATCATCGCAAAACACCGCGTAAATTAATCGCAGAATAAGCGCCATCAACACCGCCACGTACACGATTTCAGCCCTCTTAACGACAGCGCCAATCACATTTGCGTCATTGTCAGCCACATGAAATCGCTATTAGCATCTTGAATGCAGCGGAATCAGTGCTGAACATTATTGCACGTGATTATCCAACCGTGCAGTTAAAGCAAAACTGCATAAACATACAAGATTCGCTGTGCCCAACGAGATATCAACCATGCTCAACGACTACGAACTTTCCTATGATTAATTTTCTACTATCAGTGATATGTATCGTCTTGCTAACAAAGCGATCGGAATCGTCGCTGGAAGTACTGATCAGCTAAATGCTGCTCCGGGTCAGGTTTACAAAATTAAACTCAATTAAATTAAACCTGTCAATTATAATAGCAATTTAAAATTACCGCAACGGTATCAGTAGATAAAACAAAACTAGATTTCAACATCTTTCTTTCATACTCGATCAATGCAATCCACGGGTGCACACTTCAGATCGCATTTTTGATACAGTTGGCCAAATATCCGATCAGCACCATCTGGCAATCATCCCGCGAATAACAGTGGTTTATTTTCGAACAAATCTGATACAGATGAAGCGAGGGCACAAATGACTAATTGGACGGAGAGTCATTAAAATTCCTACATGCACGCATGACATCGCCCAGACGATGAAGAACCTCAACAGTAGATCAAACCAGATCAATCACATGAAAAGGATCCAACATTACCATCTCAACTCAAAACCCAACAGGAAGCGTTGCGCTCATAATAACAGATCCCGATCATAAATCAGACCCACGTTTGGGTGGAACAGCAAATTATCGTCCTTTGACCCATGACCAAGCCTCCATCGCGGCGTGATGGTAAAGTTTCTATGCACACATATGGTGTTGCATCCCTCCCTCTCTGTAAGAAGCAACAGTGATGGGGAACCGCCTGCACGATAAAACCGCGTTGTCGCATTCTTGCAATTGCCAAAAGAAGGAACCGCCGGCGCGAAATAAAATAGTGAGATGGTCCTTGCTTCTGCTTAACGGTATGGAGCTAATAAGGAACTTAATCGAATCTATGAAACGTATTTTGCAAAGAAACACCAAATGGCATATATGAAAATAGTTTTTTTCACAATATTTTTTATATTATTTTTCCGTTATTCATTAATTGTATGATATTCTGGCATTCAGAATCAAACTGATTGGATAGAGAACTTTACTAATGAATTGTAGAATATATGGATAATAGCTAATAAGATATTATGGCAAAATGGCCTTAAACGTTGCTTTGTATTAGGCATATTAAAATAGGCAGAAGATATAGTCAATTAGTCCCCGTATAGAAGACTCATAGCAAGACCAATATAGAGACCACCTTCACTGAATCATCATTCAGATGTATTGTGAAGTCAAACAATGTCTCAGTTGCTAAGAAGAGTTTGGGGCATATTTGCATGATACTGGCTAAAATAAAAACTCACTGAATGTCTTTTAATTCCATTTATATTAATTCCCATCCGACGTCTTTGCGTTTTGGACTCATAGAAAAGCTTTAGGACTATGTATCGCACCATGACGTTTCTTAGGCACATACATTATGCTTATACTATAAAAAAAAACATTCCCAGGTCCTGCAATCGCAAAGATGATGAATGCTTTCCATGGTTCAATTTGATCCGCCAAACTTAGGCCTTTTCTATAGCACCCTACCTTAAGCCACTACCTTCTACATGTACTCATCCAATAAGTATGACTTCTAATATTTATGACAGGTCCTTGTCTGTGTTTTCGTATAAAATCAGAAACGTTAGGCGTATTATAAAGCAGCCTACTATAGGTCCTTGCTTTCCACCTGTCCTTCATGAATAAGCATTTATTTCTATGAATGTATTTCATAAATCAGTGTCTACAAACCCATTATTTAAGTCATTTGGATTTTATGTGATGAACAAAAAAAGATTTGACCAGAGTGAGTTTCACATTTTAGTCTCAAGATAAGCAGAGTTAGTGTCGTAATATGTATTGCTGACTAAACCTAAGTGTTATTCAAATCACCTGGTCAATTTGATATTATTTTGGGATTCAACTTAAGTTTATGCAAATAATTGGGTCCAGTTGATATTTATTGGGGACTTTACCTAAATGTTATCCAAGTTCATCTGTTCAAGTTGATTGTGGGATAATTTCCATTGATTGTTTTACTATATTAATATTAGTCTTCGACGCTTGTAATAGGATTTCCTCAACTCCAAACCAGGATACTCAAATCCACAATCTTATGAGTTACGAATGTTCTCTGCACACCCATAAAGAACGAAATAAAAAACAAAGAACTAAATGCTTTTCATTTGAGTCTAAAACCGTCACTTTACTTTTCATGCAAAGCCACAATCTTATGAGTTACGAATGTTCTCTGCACACCCAAAAAGCACAAAATAAAAAACAAAAAACTAAAATTATTTTCATTTGAGTCTAAAACCGTCACTTTATTTTTCATGCACATCAAAACTATGATCTGTGAGCTAGCATTCCAACTGTTTACACCTATCTAAAAAACATAATTTTCAGATATAATATTCTACACTTCAGTTCAAGAAATGCGTTAATTAATAAATTACACTACACGTTTCAAGTAGTTCCAAGCAAATATTTTGTTCACCTGTTCCTTAAAGTTTCATATCGATAGAAACTGAAATCATTTGTTGCCGATATAAACAAAACAATATCAGTATTCAAATGTAAATTTGCTGCTCGACATCTTCTCTTCATATACTTTGTCGAAGGCTTCATTGTCTGCAACGGTAAACCAATTCTTCCAGTCACTAACGATTCCTGAAATGGAGAGTCATAGTCTTGAGTCTGCAATTTTCATGCTGAATATCAGGGGTGACAAAGCAAATTTAATATATTTACGACATTGAAAAACGTAAACAACTTTTTAAAACATTTATAACATTTATGTACTTTTCATTACACATGTAAATTGTTGATTCTTATTAAGAAATAAGGTTTACAAACCCAACTGCAGACCTAAAATAGGTGTACATATTATATCCATTATTTTGAATGACATAATTACCATCATAAAAATCATTGTACAGTCGGAAATAAGCCACGTGTTTATACTATGATCAAGTCAAGAACTAAGGTCATATTCCAAATGCATTTAGTCTCTATTCTTATAACGGAGAAAAAGAAACGCGTATTTTAGTCTGTTCATGTGAAGAGAACAAAATTATTAAAAAAGACTAATATTTGTAATGAAATCCTTACATGTAAAACTACGGAAATATGTTTAATTAAAAGAACTTCTCTGACAAGTTTTAGTGACCTGACAATGGCAAACATGCAACTATTCGTTTTACAAATATAGATACAAACGAGATATATACCTGTTCGATGACAGTTTGGATCAAAAAATTAGTGCAAGAAATACTATTCATTTTAGCATCATTTTCGTACGCATCTTATAACGTATATACCACATGAATCATTTTCTTTGTTGACAGTGTGGGTATCAAAATATTGGAGGATACAACTGTTAAAGTCTATTTTTTTCACGTGGAGACTGGCTTTCTAATATTCACCTGTCAGTGAATCGGTATGAAGTGATTCATAGAATCAGACATCTAACAACACAAATAAATTCACTAATCCATGCAAGTAACCTCCACGTATATATGAAACTGCTGACCCCACTAATTAGCAATGTCTAATTTATACATGTAACCTCCAAGTATATCAGCCTTCTAATGAGCAGAAATGTTTCTATACGGCGTCTCATCTTGAAAACAATCTTGATAATTGACTTCTTTGTTTTTACTTCTTTCATCTGAAGATTAGAGGTGTATCAAATCACAATGTTGATCTTATAGAAAATGAAATCAAGAAATTCTTCCTTCAGCTGACATATTCATTGCTCAGATTTGTTGTTTTATGCAGTCACTTTTGTTAATAGTGTTGACGAATCGATAGGTATTGATCACAACAATCCTCTTGGTACTAATCATAGTCTTTATTCTGATCAACGACACGCACTCATTTATCGTCGAACAGGAGATACAATTCCGAGATCTGAGTTTGTTTCAGAGGATTATTAGCGATACGGAAGGCAGAGAAGAACAGTTTTTTATTTGGTTAAAAATGGGTGCTTACGAGAACATGGCGACGCCTGAGGTACACACTGGTAATGACTGGTTAGAGACCGATCAGTTCTTATCTTAGACCCTGAAACTAATTAGGCTGGTCATTTATGAGTGAATCAGAATTGTCCCAAGATTTTAAATCATATGTATTTGCTTACAATTAATTAAAAGTGATGTTTCTAAATATTGTAGATCTAGTCTTTGTTGTCATATGGTTGGAAACCGAATTAGAAGATACCTAACACCCATCTGCAACCTAATCTTGCATTTGACGATTTATTTAGTACAATAATGGTTGAATTTATCGGTAATGTACCCAAGACAATATGATACAACCAATATTTTTTACTATAAAGTTTGTGTCCACAATATATCCAGAGGCAATTCCTTTGAGAAATATTAAAACTAAAACAAAATCAAAAAGTTTGATACAGTAGTTTTTCTTTTCCATGTTTTGGGTTACAAAATCTGTCCAGTCTGATCAAGGGTCAAATTTTATGTCTGTAATTTTCTAACAAGTAATGCATATAAACTTAGGCATCCAACAATTCAAATCTTCTACCTATCACCCAGAAGCCTTAGAAAGATTTCAATAAACTTTTGATAATATGATTCGGTCATATTGATTTGATGCACGAAAAGATTTGGATGAAGGTGTTCATTTCCTGTTGTTTGCTGTTAGTTGATCAGTTCTTTAATCATTAGGATTTAGTGCTTTTGGCTTCGTTTTCGGGAATATTGTCCGAGGACCAAGTACATTCTGTAAAAAGACACCTCTTTCAACCAAATGTTTCAGATATTACTGTTTTTTATTTCTGACTTCAAATATAAGTTGTCAAAGGTTAGTGATGTACATTTTCCTAATTCAAAGGAAAACATACAAAGGACAGGAGTGTTAACTCTGCTGATAGAGTTCTTGCTCTCTTGCCCAGATTCTCTTCAGACCACGTCTTATGGTCCTTATACAGTTGAAACGAAGATGAGTAACTTGAATTATATCCTCAGTACTCCTAGGACGAAAAAAGAGAAAGAACTTTTCTATACAAATATACTAAACTTGTATGTTTATAGAGAAATCCCTGTTAATCTTGCAATCTGTTTAGTTGGGCCCGTCCAACGCATTGATGATGTAAATAAGGAAATACAATCTGACTCTAGTGACTGTGGTCAAATAAAGAACAATCTGGACTACATAAATTTCGTCAGCCACAAGAAATGGGTGAATTAAGAAAGCTATTTATGTAAGTAAAAGACCTGTGTCTTGTTGTTCCTACACGAACAAAACAAAATCTATATTGATGTTGCAATTGTATATGCTATAATTTTGGATAATTATTTTACAGAATCAAGTAAAAGTAACTGGAGTTCACTATGTATTCTAATGCCGAAACCAGACAATACTTGTCACATGTGAATCGTCTATAGAAAATTAAACAATCTATCAAAACAGATTCAGTTCCAATGCCAAGAATCAATGAATGAATGACGAAATTGGCAATTCAAAATATGTCACCAAGTTTGACCTTTTGAAATTATTCTGATACATTTCACTCACGAAAAGAGCAAAGGAAATAACGGCATTTGTAAATCCTGATGTTTTTGTTGTTTTTAATATACCGTAATGCCATTTGGTATGTAAGGTTTCCAGCGTTTGATGAACATGATAAAATCCGGTCTACATAATTGTGACGCCTACATCTAAATGGCCATCAACTACGACGATACCTGCAAAAATCACTTGGAAAGGATTCTGATATTCTTTGAAAGACTCATTGATGCAAATGTGATAATGAATTCAGGTAAAAGTTAGTTTTGCAGAGCGTGTGTTACATTTCTAGGACATATTGTGGGACACTGTCAAATTCACTCATAGAAATTAAGGTTAATGCTATATATAAATCCACAGTAAAAAGCAACTGATTCGATTTTGGGGCATAGCTGGATATTATCAGAGATTATCATCAAATTTATCCATAATTTCTGAACCCCTGACGAATTTGTTGGTGACATATTGTTCAAGACAAACACTGTGGGCATCAACGAGTTTGAGACATTGCTAAAAAATTTAAATAACCACCAGAAAAGTTATTCCGCAATCGAGAATTAAGGTTTGGCTTTGATATTGGCTTTGTAACACTTTGAACTGTATATTAGTACATTTACCTCTCCAGGTATTGTATCCGGTGGTCATAACACCCTTGCTTTCATCAACAAAATGAAAAACAAAAGTCAGAGATGGTCATGGTTGAGTTTGAGACTACAACAACACAGCATTGGCATTAGGCACATCAATGGAAACAATATTCTAATACCAGATGTACTCTCACCTGTATAAAATAACAGTATGGCTTGTTTGTTACTCGTAACACATCTACATATGAATTTTGAATTATTATAGTATCATGTTAATATTAACTAATGTGTAAGCAAACGCTTTATTTTATAAATCTTTCTCCTTACGAGTGGAGCTTTAATAGAAATAAATTATTTCTTGAATTTGCACAACTCAGTTTTAGGTCGTGTTGTAAAAGTATTTAAAAATTGTATATAAATCCGTTTACAACTTCTATCAAACAAATAATCTTTTTAATTTGGAAGCAGCTGGTTACTTTACCATCTAATTTCACATTGTTTCAATTGATTGACATTTGCCATATTTTATTTATAGCAATGCATAAGACTGGCAACAGCTGCAATGTATACTCTGATCACAGGCATTCGACAGGGTGTGGCATCTTCAAACTTAGAAGACATGGAATAGAAAAGGATCTATTAAAGACATAATGGTTTTATTATAACTCCAATTTTTATTTTCTGGAGACTGTCATTAATATTACTGAATCCATTAATCAGCTCACGCATTTAGTTCCAGATCACACCTCTTTATACTATTCACTTTCTAACGTTGATAATAATTAACCGAGTTATCAATCATAATTTTAAAAAAGTTGAATGATGGGTCAAAACAATGGTTTATAACTTTTAATGCTAAAATAATAGTTGTTTATTTAAAACATATCAGATTAGATACACAAGCACTCAAACTTCTGTTAGATGGGAATAGCTCATACTTTGTTAAATCGCTTTAACATGTATCTTTAATAATAAAGACCAAAATATTAATCAAATGAACACATTTGAAACATAGTTATTAAAACGTAAATAATGATTTGTCTTTTGTTGAAAACACTGAAACTTTAATTCTGTAAAACAAATCTTTCAAAACTGTACCTAACTTACATATGACCTTTATTAGACTATACCTACAGAGTGTTGGTCAGTTTCACATTACACTTATATTGGAATACATGCGTAGAGTGTTGGGCGATTTTACATTAGTTATATTGGAGAATAGCTGTAGTGTGTTGGACGATTTTTATTCAAAGGATTTTTATTCAACGGATTCTGAAATATTCAATTATAAGTGGACACAAAATACTAGTAAACCAAGAATTGGTTCTTTCCCTATACTGCTTGAAAGAATGCCCTATTATAATGACAAAATAACTGCTTCCTACTGTTCCCCTCAAAACATCTTTCCGTCGTCTTTTTTAAGTTCCCTTCCATTTCTTCATTATCATCCACATAAATGTGTTGCTGTTTGTACGTAAGTCAGACATCTTCCATTGGTTGTTCTTGATCTTAAGTGAATTTCTGTATCCCGCCATCCTTATTGATTTTATAAGTCGACAATAATTTTATTTGAACGCGATCTTTAAAATAGAGCTCTAAGTTACTGGATAGACATCGAAGTAACCATGTTCCGTACTCCATCTTATAAAATATTAAAGGAAAAAAGCAGAAAAGTAGTGCAAAAGATTATAATTGACATTCACCCTGAATTTAAAACATTATCTGTAATCCAACAGATGTCATCAAACTGAGAAGCATAAGTTTACCGAAGGGGCATAAAAGCTTTTATGACATACAGCAGAAACAAAACAAAGCTTTAAATATTAGCCACTGACATTCACTTGATGATAAGAACTCAAACGTGCAATGCAGCAATTACTTCTTCTGACACTATAATGAGTATCCCAACCTTCATTATTGTATCTTCAACAGATTTTAAGTTATAAAACAGAAGGACAACTACGACTAAAGCTTAAACTATTCAACCGTGACATTGACCTTGAATACATGACAAACTTGAGAAAACATCCACATTATTACACCATGACACTAACATTGAATTATGTCATCCAATGTGGTACACAGCACATCTGAAATACACTAATTTTCCTCAGTTTATCTTAATAAGCTCTAATGATATAGAGTGGGAAAAAGTGTGATGGAAATATAAAATAGTGTAGTTGAACCTTGAAAACAAGACCCCCAATATGGTACTTGACACGCCTTCTTGTAATGATGCGTATGCATACTAAGTTGCATCCGATAATATCAGAGATTTTTAGCTTCGTAGAGTAATTGAGTGTAATGAAAGCATAAAACGTTACCGCACTCTCAAAGTTGTATGCGACACAATTTCTACAGTTATATAACTAAAGTACCAATTCCTATGTCTCTCGTTTTTCTCCATACCATTGATGGCAAGGGAGATTTACCTTTTCTGTACATGGCTGGTCTCCCACCATCCTTCTCATCGCCTCTCACTGTCTTTAATTTCGAAATTTCGCATTTACTGATTATTTCATCAACAAGGGAGTCTGATGTCTCAATTTCAAGAAACTGTGCCAGTCTTTTTATTTCTATATGCTGATTCTGTAAAGAAAAAGGTGCATATCAAAGTTTTTAATGCAATTAGAATTTAAACTCGTAATGGAAATTATGCCCATGATTTTTACATAGCTGTCTCGATGAACTAGAAATCTCATTAAACAGAAATTTACGTCCCACATCCAACTAAGTCATTATCTCATCTTGTGTCTTCATACAACAAAAGAGTTTTTAGTTATAGCCTAGACAAAACTGACATGATCTTCCTGACACTTAAATAAAATCATTAGTGTGGTATGCGACATACGTTCAGTCATAATGTAAAAGTGTACGAAGTTTAAGTGGAAACTTGACATGAAAAACGTGTGACCATAAATATGTGACGTTAACTTTGCTGACAGGATCATGAAAACGGTACTGAAAAAGACATATCAGCACTTCGTGATTTAAAATGCATTACTACAAGGTCAGAGGATTCTATGAGTAAACTCAAATATTAAAAAGGAACCTTGACCCATGTCCTTGGACTTAAAGGAGGGCTTTGAAAGAGATATTTTTATACAATTTCAAGCTGGTAACTATACTATGTTTCATTTCAATCATCTTCAAGGAATTCCCGATTCACAGCTCCAACACAAAAATATGTAATTTTGATATGTCACCATCATATTAAAAGCACAAACGTGAAATTTTAATACAACTGATCCTTGCTTCTTGATCTAGAAGTCTACCGAATTTCATATGAAAGGCGTTATATGCATGTATGTATCAAGGTAAATAACCTTTAGTTGGAGTCATTACTTTTAATAGAACAGAACCGAACACAACTGTTACTGTTGTATTTAAATATAAGACCATACGCGGGCAGGAACACAACTTTTACTGTTGTATTTAAATATCAGGTCATACGAGGGCAGGAACATAACTTGTACTGTTGTATTTAAATATCAGGTCATACGCAGGCAGGAACATAACATGTACTGTTATATTTAAATATCAGGTCATACGCGGGCAGGAACACAACTTTTACTGTTGTATTTAAATATCAGGCCATACGCGGACAGTATTTTATTTTGAATATGTTGAATATATTGCCCATTTACAAATGGAAATAAAAATTGTAGACACAAATGATTCATCACTCTTATCGATATTACTAAGTTCAAAGTGTTACACTCTTTCCCTTTGTATATTACCATGACGGCAGTCATATGGGGCAGGCGCTGCAGGCGATCGCCCGAGGGGAACGGGTCTCCATTTCGCAGAGCATATTTTTATTTTACTTAAATAAACTTGCAGTCTTCATGTTTTTTCACATTCATGACCATTAAGACTTTTTAAAAAAAAAAAAAAACTAAACAGTTTTGCAAGGGGGAGGGCAAGAGCAGGATGGGCGCCCAGGGGAATGCTCGCTCGATAGGTCGTTTCGTAAAGGATGAACTTGTGACGGTCCTGATTTAAAATGAAGGATTAGTAGGACATCCATGCTAACGAACAAATCAAATATTGTATAATCTTGACCGTAACATGGTGTTCTTTCTTTAATGAGATAGAAAATACATGTTAATGTATAGAAAAACAAAGCGTTTCTAAACTCGTGAAATATTGCTATTGCTATTTTATAAAGTTTGCAAATTTCTTTATTATAATTTTCACAAAAGTGTATACTTATACCGATGTAGAATCATTTTAGGTCGAAAGCGAGTTTCTAAATCTAAAACTTCATAATGTTTAATGTAAACATAAAGTTTCAAATTTTGATGTCTTTATTTGGAAAGAATGAACAGATGAAAAACAAATATTAATGTTCACTACCAATTTCATTTCTTTTTCAAATATATTTGTTTGTAGTTATTGGTGGCCTTTCGGAGATTATTTTTCTTTGACTGACATATATTTATGTTGCGTTTCTTTCTTGCCCTTTAATTTTCTTCTATTTTGACACTGACGACAAAACCAACTTTTATCTGAATTTTTATTGTCTTGATTATCATTTAAATCCATGTAATTTGGAGCACTTTTTCTACACTTGAATTAATAAATGATTTGGGAACCCAGAGCCATACATTATTAGCAACTTCTTTACTTGTTCGATTGCATGATGCTGATAGTAATACATCAAAAATAACATTACTGACAAAACCAAACGCTTCGGCGACCTAGAGCGTCCACCTCGGATGTCGTATGTTCGATCTCCAGCCGAGTCATACCAAAGACTTACAAAAATGGTACTAACAGCTGCCTCACTTGGCACTCAGCATTAGGAGGTTAGCGTTAAGACTGGTCATTCCTGGTGTAAGGATAATATGAATGGGCGGCATCATGCTACATGTCTGCGGCATGATGCTCCAGTGCTAGATATCACTATAAACTGCCATACTGTCGTGGTGATATGACTGAAAAATTGTTAAATCTATGTTAAAAATGCAAATAACACACACACTGACAAAATTAAAAAGGTTTTGCTATTCGTTTGTCCAATTCGGCTTATCATGCGATATTTTATTTATTCGTGGATACAGTTCTGTATTCGCAATACACGCCAATGAAAGTGTAGTTGCGATTTAATACATGTCAAGGTTTTGTGTTACTGAGAGTGTTTTAGTAGAAGAGGATGCATAAGAACGGATGCAACTCACTACATAAATCTCATAACTATTTTGGAATATAAATTCCCTTATGCTTCTGTTTTAACAGCATCTTGAGATAAAACTATTCCTACATGAGAAAGTTTGTGTTTAGCAAGACCAGAATAATTAGCACGACGTCTCTATAATTTAATTTCAGAAAAAATATCCTTGTAAGATCATCCCACCGTAATGCTGTGTTTTGACTAATTCAGTAGGTTAATTTATTGTATACAAATATCTTGTAAATGGTTTAAAATAGCGCTAAGTTGTCGCAGAATAGTTCGATAACTCGAAATGGTCTGCATAATTGTATGCATTTCATATAACAATTCTCTGGTAACAACCAGACAACACAGCTCATTGGCAAAAAAGTCACTCTTCTCAAACATGCGAACACCCCTTACTCTATTTCAATTAAGGTAGCAGAAGAAAAGAATGTAATTTAATGAAAGAAATTCTACATGCTTACATGTACTTATGTATGTCTACATTAAGAAACGGGGATAAGTCAAAATCTGGTAAATTAACTCAATGATGATTGTTCAAAATTGTTTCATCCAAGCGGAAATTACAAAAATTACCAAAGTCATAACATGAAAGCTTTCGTGTAATTTCTAAAAGTTGCGTACACCAATATTTCATTTTCTTTGAATAAATGCACATGGAAAGCACGTTGTTGTTATTTTCATGTTTGTATTCTCAACTGTTACAAATAAGTATCTGATTGATAGAGGGGTATCTTAGGTAAATTCATGTAATCCAAATCGATTATAAACTTAGTTTATCTGCTATGCATAGAATATTAACATCCATTTTATGATATGTAGAGCTTTGCGTGGAATTATTGCCATGGATAAATTAAAAAAAAAAAAACTACAATTGCCGTGAGATTATGAAATAAGTTTTACAAAACTTTATATATATTCTTATCGCAGGTGGGCACAAGAATTGTGTAATTACTTTATAGAAATGGGTCACGGTCTTGCTGTACGAGAGAATTTGTTAAAACAATGCGGATTTATCATGGATAAAAACGAAATGTGAAAAACACGTAGCTCTTGCCTGCCACTAGATGATGAGAACTTACTTTAGAATTTCTTGATTGGATTTAAAAAGGTTTCATTTTAATTAGTTAAATGGTCGACACAGGTAACCAAATAGTCTGTGCAACGTATAAGTAATTACCTGAGGTTAGGTGTGGGCGAGTTCCGATAGGTATTGTTTTGTCTAATAGTTCTTACCTTCTTTATCTCTTCATACTTTATATTAAACACCGGATTTTCTGGGTTCTCTCTGCAAAATGTCTCAACATCTTGGATATATGAAAACCAATAGCTCATCATGTCTGAGGAAGTCACCGAATGGAAAAGAAAATGTCATTTTATGTTATATATGGAACATATGATGAGATTATGTTAAACATTTGTATTGGCATATTCTGGGTTACAATGCAGAGAGAGAGAGAGAGAGAAAGAGAGAGAGTTCGCGAGTTCGCGAGATCGCATTCATAGCATTTTCACACAGATACACGCAAACACAAACGCGCGCTCTCGCAATACGAACTAGTGAATTTAAAATGATAATAATAGGATACGTGGTCATTTGATTAGAAAGGAAAGGTTTAAAGTAAATTACTTACAATTTTCCTCGTCAAGAAATAATGGTAGAAACTCTGAAAAGGTCTCAGGAAATATGTCGCCTAAGAGTCTCTCTGCTTTCATGTGATGATACATGGACACGGCCACAGATTTTGGGTTCCTGGATACGTGGACAATTTTTACCCTCTTCTTAAAGACGTCCTTCGGAAGGTCATTTATGCTGTAATGAGTTATTATTATTTTCGGGGATGGAATCTGCTCGATTTTTTCCCCTTCTATTTCCAGAAAATCTCTATCTGGCGTCCAGGGAACATATTCTGCTTTGCCAGAAATCAGCATGTTTAGTACCTCCCATATCCAATGTGTACCTGCATTAAACCGAAAGCATTTTATCCGCCAGTTTTGTCTTGACATTAGCTTCCTACAGACTAACGCCTTTCGGGCTAAATCAAATGGATATTCAATACCAGACAATTAAGAAAAAACGTTAACGCAAACAACCGGTACATTACAAACAAAACATATTGCTATGAGGAGGAGAATATGTGGAACTACATATAATTACGTGAATTTAAACATGTAGGCGTCGTCTGCTGCACGTATTAATCAATTTAATTTTTTACATGATTTTTTATGCATATTGTCTTGTCTTGTAATGCCATCACTTTGTAATTGGACCAGATCTGTCAGATACAGATTCCGCATTATAGTGGTCTATTTTCAAATTCTCATCTTTCGAGAATCAGGTAAGGAGCATGCCAGGCATAAATATCACTAAGGATCACGAAATAACATGTCCATCACGATACTTAATATCTGCTAATTATTATGTGAACAACTAATTAGAAGCTGGATTCCGACATAGATTTTACTGAATCGATTAAGAATAAAGCCTGCATTAATTTGGAAAAAGATGATGATGTTACTTTTTATGCTATGAAATCAGTTTAAAATACTCCCTCCCTCCCACACACACACACACACACACACACACACACACACTATCTAAATACAATGTGAGTATATAGTCATTGGTTGAATAGATATGGCAATGGATATATAAAACAAAAAAAAACAGAAAACAACATCAAATCTGAGAATTAATAATGAAATATTCCATTAACATGTACAAAAATGGATTTAAAAGATGGTAGAATGATGCCACGAGAAAAGTACAATACATTAGCATCTGAAAAAAGATCAAGTCGGTTAGAATAACTTTGAAAAACTGAGCATGTTGACATGTTATTCATCGTGCAATATGGTGGTTGTAATAAAAATACAGGTGGAAGGCATCATTACGTTTCGAAAACAATTTCAAGGTTGATTTCATCGCGGACGAAAATACACGACGCAAAGATGCTTGAAATGTTTTAAGACATCAAAAGAAGTATCAGAAAATAATAGATAATGTTGTGACGTAGACATCGTATTAACATGGCGCTTGAAAAAGGTTTCCTAGAAATATTTATAAAAAAGCTCAGTGTCAGTTAAAATTTGAATGTGTATTTTGAAAGTACCATTATACCACAGGCACAAACGTGTAATCGTACAAGATATACAACTTACTCCAGATTTGCTATCATAAAGAATGCCCTTAAGCAAAGCACAATTCTGTTGAATCCGTAACCCGTATGGAAGGCAAAATGTTACAGAATGCATGTGTACAAAGTACAATTGTTAAACAGACAAAGAGCGCCAGGCGTGCAATCATGTCAAAGACAAGGTGTAAGATAGATAAACGTAGGCAAAACACACACGTGAAAAAGACAATGTGTACCGAATGCAACATCAAGCAGAATACATGTGTGTGAAGTACAATTTACCAGAGACAAATTGTGCTAGAGATGCAAACATGATAAAGCAATTTGTATCATAGGAAAACATGCATAAAACACAAACATAGGGCAATGTGCACCGTACCAAACTTATGCAAAAAGCAAACATGAAGTTGGTAATGTGCCAAAAGTAAAAGAAGCAGAATACAAACGCACAACAAACAACATGAAATAACAATCAAAACTGCCGTACCCAATGTAAGCCCACAATAGACATGCATATATAATTTACAGAGGTAAATATTATATTTAAGTATTTTGTGATTATTAAATGAAATTGCAAAAGTTAGTGTATTAGGATTTTAGGGGAAAATCATATAATGTTTATAAAGAAAGACGAACAGCAATTTAATTCGAGAATTATATATATATATATATATATATATATATATATATATATATATATATATATATATATATATATATATATATGTATATATATATATATATATATATACACACACACATGGGAAGAAGTGAAAAAAATAAAGTCTAAAAATATGCCCATATAACAGGTAGGCATAAGAGATCTAGAACATAAAGAAAGTAATTTAAATTTTAACAGACACTATTTTTCATTCATAATTTGTCTTTTTATGACATTCATTGTTTCAATAAAACAATGGTGAAAAATTAACACGTAAAGATAATGTGTGCAGTAGGACAGACTGTATATATGTTATAGACAATTGAGGTTGAAATAAGTAGCGGATTAGTTTAATTCCATATAGATATGTTGAAGCGAATTATGAATATTACTGTTACAAGATTGAAATGATAGTGAGTACGAAAGGTTACGATCAACATCATTTATAATGTACCTAAATTATATCAGTTTTTTTTTTACAAAGGTGGATGTCTCAATTAATTACAACAAAAGAACAACCAAATGATTTTGATTTTGATTGCTCGAGTTGTTTTTGCTTTGAACAACGAATTCTTTTAAACTCTGTTTTCACAGACACATGTATTCTTACGAATATGTAATTAAATTCTATTTGTTAGTTTTAAATGTATTTTTATTTTATTTGACTGCATGTTATTGTAATGATAACGTTATTCACTAGATTTTACATTTTTCCAGAAAATTCAGTTCAATGTATCAATTGGTGACCATGATTCAGTTCTGGCAAACAACTTGTTTTTTTTTTTAAATTCAGTCCCAGAGAAGGAATTACTGAATTCACTCAAGGTCATATCTGGTCTACTTGATAACAGACATTGCCTTTGTTTGCATTGCTTGAACTAAGTGATCACCTAACACTATCACGAGTGTCTGAATTGCTTTCTGGTAGGCTTAAAACTCATTTTCTTATTGATTTTTCTCAGTCGTAATTTTAAAACTTCCGAACTTGATGGTATTTTATTGTTGTTATTGTTGTTGTTGTTGTTGTTATCAGTGTGATTTGAATTTTTCTATTTTTCGGAATTAATAATTTATTTTGCCTTGTAAAATACTAGTGCTCATCAGAATTATTGGACAAACATTCATTAGAAACTATTCGGAATTCTACAGCCGGTTTATTATTCTTGATGATTCAAAAAGGATCTGTTGACACGTCAACACAAAGCAGATTAAAGAAGACGTCATTTCTTTCCATTTTGGAACTTCATCAGGATTCGAACCGTTATTCACTTAGGACTTTTTATTGATAGGAGTTAAATTTATTAATTCTAGATATTAATTTTGGATTATATTCATAAACAGCATTTCCTTTTTCGTATTTTTACCTTGTTTTTTTATAGGGAAATAAATTATTTGTTAAATCTTACAAAGCTTGATGACTTCGCTATTTTCTTTGTTACTTTTGTACTAGCATAGACACGTAACAGTATATATTGCGTCGTTACCGTACGATTAATGTGTGAGTCTTTATTCATTAAAATTGTTTCCGTAATTTTACAGCACTTTTATCTTCAAGTCTTGATGACACCCAAATATAAAAATCTAGCCACTCAAGTGAAGCTGAAGCTACCATTCCCGGTGTAGAGAGGTGCATTTCCGATGTGAAATCATGGATGACATGTAACGAGCTGCAGATAAATAATGATAAAACTGAAGCTATTTTGATTACAACACAGAGATTTTCTAATTCACATCCTTTAACTCAGACTAAATATCAGCGATATGTGCATTAAATTACACTGAAACCGCTCCGGTGGCCTAGTGGTTAGAGCGTCCGCCTAGGATGCGGGAGGTCGTGAGTTCGATCCCCGGTCGAGTCATACCAAAGACTTACAAAAATGGTGCTAACAGCTGCCTCGCTTGACGCTCAACATTAAGAGGATAGTGTTATTACTGGTCGGCCTGTTGTCAGGATAATGTTACTGGGTGGGACATCATGCTACATGTCTGCGGCATGATGCTCCAGTGCTAGACATCACTATAAACTGCCACACTGCATACATCGTAGTGATATGACTGAAAAATTGTTAAAGTTACGTTAAAAGAATATAAACACCACCACCATTAAATTTACAGAAAGTATGAAACCTAGCTGTTACTCTCGACAGTACACTCTCATGAGACGATATGAAGGAATTAAATAATTATCAGGTGGACTTTAATTATGCCAGATAATGCTTTCGGAGATTAAGGTCGGTAGGCTTTATAAGGAATTAGTAGTAGGACGATTCTACAGTTTGACAGAATTGGCATAGCTACACAATCTTTGAACTTGCTTGTTTACTTGCTTGCTTGATTGTTTCCTTCCTTGCTTGCTTACTTACTTACTTACTTGATTGTTTCCTTCCTTGCTTGCTTGATTGCTTGCTTACTTACTTACTTACTTATTTACTTATTTTTACTTACTTATTTACGGATTTAAGTGGTGTGCGCCCATTCGGGTATGTACCTTTCTAGTCCGAGTTTCCTCTGACCCTTGACACCCCATTTTTGATATTTGGTTTTTTATGTTGGGGGAAACTCGGACTAGTACCTTTCCTCTTTGAAATATATTTTTTCGTATATTTTAACAAACCCAAAGTGACATCTGTTCCATATAATGGATAATTAGTCCAGCCTTGATGAATCTACCTGTCTGTTATAAATATAAAAGCACATACAGTACTGCATGCCCGTAAAGTACCCTATGATTACTTGCCAGATTTTGGGAATGTGAGTAGTACCACATCATCGTCATTGACACTCATATTACGGACACGCTCCATACGTGCATGGAAATCTCCCTCAGGAGCGAAGAGTTTCAAAGTCGCCTCTGCCAGATGGAGTTTCCCGATCTTTAACACGCGAAACTCCCTCCCTGCTCCGTCTCTAATCATACCCCATTCAGTGGACAGTGGAACTCCAGTACTGTCAGTCATATTCTGCAATCTGCAAGTAATACGTGTATCATAAAAAATGATCTTGCTCTAAAAATCACGAAGTGTCCGATATTGTTCGGGAATGTTCGGGAATGTTCTATTAAAGAAAGACATCCCCGAGGAAAGTAATTTATGGAATGAAATCTGAAACAGCTAAAATTAATCAATTCGCTCCCTTTTTAAAGCCAAGAATTATAAAGCAATTTTTTGTACCATGTGTGATTGATATTTTGATATGTTGGCCTTTTATACATCTCCATACATAAACCGTTTAATGATCCACGTAATAATATTTTACGTTCACTGTGTGTTTCCTAAGGGTAATACATTGCTAGGAATGGGACGCAAGTTACACAACATTTCGCTTATTCGTTCCTCATTATGATGTATGTTCGCTACGCGTCCCCTCCACCACTCGGGTATGTATCAGAACAACGAACAGCTGTGCACGTCTGCGCACTCCTCCCAGTAATTCCATTATATAAAGTCACTATGTTAAACAGTGTAGCAGGATTGACACGACCCTGCACATGTAAACATGTAAACAAGCCGGTCCTAACAGACATGATCATATAATTAGCGACAAGTGTATTAAAGAATCTTTTAAAATTTCTATCAGGAAAAGTGTCTGTAATTTGTAGCAGTCAAGACGTGTTGCAAAATATAGTTACTAAATCAATATATCTCAGCTCTATTGAATCGATCTAAATCAGAAAACGACACATACACCAGTCGTGTAAGGTCCAGTTGTTGAATCGAAGTCATTACGAATAGTATTCTTCTTCTCCGAGTAAAGGTGAACCAATTTCTAACCTGTAAGCTAATATAAAATTATTGTCATTCTGTACATAAATTTAATATATTTTCTTCAGTTCGGTATTCCTTGAGAGAGAGAGAGAGAGAGAGAGAGAGAGAGAGAGAGAGAGAGAGAGAGAGAGAGAGAGAGAGAGAGAGAGAGAGAGAGAGACTAGTATGAAACGATGTTCTTTATTTTGAACCGGTGACCTGACCTACATTAGATAAATGAACTGACGTCCTTTATTTTGAATCTGTGGTATACATTACTGAGATAAGATATTGCGAAATATTACTGTTAATTTGCATTTTGAACATTACCTTCTGTGCAAACTATTATAATATGCAAGGGCAGGTCAATTAAGTTTAAATTGTCATTATATTATTTAAATAAATTAATCTATATCGTTTTCAACTGGCTTTCTTTCAACTCCTTTGTGGATATAAGGAATACTGTTTATAATAGTTTCTGCCTGCACAGAAGAATATAAATGTTATGTATGTGAACTCATAATGTGCTACTAATTGATATACGTTGCATTTGTAAATACAGACAGAGCTTTAACATTTTTGTTTCTAACCAAAGACAAAAGTGGTGCTTCTGATTGGGTTGAATGATTAGTTTAAAAATTAAGTTGTATCAGAAATGCATTGTAAAAGATTTTTTTCTACGAATTGACTCTCTTAACATAATTTGCTTGACTAATTTACATACTAATATCCATTCTGAAGGGTACGTACATGATTATCGAGAGAGAGAGAGAGAGAGAGAGAGAGAGAGAGAGAGAGAGAGAGAGAGAGAGAGAGAGAGAGAGAGAGAGAGAGAGAGAGAGATATTATTTCGACAGAATACCGAAACTTTCGATTGAATTAAGATCGTGATCAACTTAACAACGCCGCTATATTTGGTTCGTTGCATTTTGTTAACAGTATCATCCTGTATCCGTAAGAAAACGCAAGGAACGGGAAATGGTACTTACTTTGATGATCAATTTTCCCAAGAAAGTCTGCTTGTTTTGTTTGAGAAGCGGTGTGCAAAAGCACTCTGCGAGTTTCCAGTATTTAAATTTTAAACAGGCCCTAACCTAGTCTGGTTCCCTGACCTCTCTCCACTACGTTGCTCTTCGTTATGAGTCAGTATGGGTAATGAAAAGTATGTTAATTTGTTATAGTACTAGTGAATGTTCAAGATGAATAAGGTACATACTGACTCTGTTAGCCTGCTTCTAACAGGAACAGATTGAAAATAACTCTTTTATGTCAATAAAGAATGTAAAATGAGAGTTTGGTGATAGCATAGGTTCAGCATCAAAACCAACAGTTGCATAAGGAATTAACCTTAATACTTTAGTCAGAATCTTACAAGCATCCTTTCAACAAAAATCATTAGTTTTTATTTGTATCGTTATTGAAAAATTATTATCATTTTTCTGCAATAGGTCATCATCGGATGGAAATTTGCCAAAACAACTGACCTGTGAGACCCTAGAACGCATATTGTAAGCCAAATATCGGCACTAGATGGCAAGGACTGCAGGTAGGTAAACGTGATCTAAGAACCTTGAGTCAGAATCTGTCACACACACACACACACACACACACACACACACACACACACACACACACACACACACACACACACGTCCTAATTATCCCAACCCTAGTATTTATAAATTCACACCTAAGCAATCTAAATCTATAATGTGGTTTACATTTACTTTGAGTTAGGCATGGAGATGGGTTGCCTTGTTAGTGACTGCCGTTAACAGTTAGACTAGAATTGGAGATCAAATGCGTAACTTGGGCTGCAATTAGCCGCCGACCTGGCTTACGTTTACATGGGTCTGCTACAGAGGTAAATATCTAAAAGTCTACATGGTTTATGGGTGACGAAAAGTAGGTTAATCTGTTATAGTACTGGTGGACATTCAAAATGAGTAAGGTACATACTGAGTTTTTTAGCCGCCTTGTCACGGGAACTTGTGGAAAATAGCTCTTTTCTATAAAACATGAATATAAAAAGAGGGGTTGGTGGTAGTATAGGTTCAGTGTCAAAGCCACCAGTTGCATAAGGAATTAACCTTAATACCTGTGAGAATCTTACAAGCATCCTTTCAACAAAAATATTCAGTTAATTTTTATTGAAAAATTATTATCATTGTTCTGTAATACGTGATCGTCATATGAAAATTTGCCACAAAAACAAAAAAAAAAAAATAAATAAATAAAAAAAACAAAAAAAAAACCCACAACTATCTTGTGAGACCTAAGGACCTAGAAACAGAATCTGAGATAGGCGAGCTAGACTAGTACGCTCGTTTTAATACCGATATACGCAACCTAAGCTTCGTTCTGCATTATACGTGGACCGTTCGATTGGGAAACACGACGTAGAAAAAAAATCAACATTACACATCTGTCGGTTCGTTGTGGCTTTTACAAATGTTTAGCAATAGTTTTCTTTATTTTTGTAATATGAGAGGATCCTGACCGTTTCAGTGTACAGTAGCAGCAAAGAGGGAGAACCCTACAAAATAGATTCCGAGCAAACTTTTGCCTTGACATTAAGAATAACATCGACCAATCACGACATTTCTTTCCAACAATAATACTGACCATGAAATCATCTCCGTAGGCGATCCTCCCTGCTGCTGACAATTATTTGTTACAAAACAGTTTCGTAGGGTTCATCTTTCCAATAAAATATATCATAATAAAACCATTCTAATTCATCCACCACCACCACCACCACCCCGCCTGCGCGCTCTACATTTTTCTCGAGTACGAAAGCCAGACGCGCTAGTATTGCACCATAGTTCCACTTACAAATATACCTTTCAAAAATAAATAACACACACGCGCATGCGCGCGCACGTCTGGTCCCTGCTTAGTATAATCTTTGTGTTGCACTCCGCTATATCCCTGCGTTGCACACCGCTATAGCGGAGTGCAACACAGAGAGCATACTAAGCAGGGGACCAGACTAACACACACACACACACACACACACACACACACACACACACACACACACACACACACTGTGATAAACAGGCTCTGAAGTGCTGTTTATTCACACTTTAATACGGAGAGTAAGTACTTGTTATCACGGATACAATTACTGATTCTACATGTTGCGGGGGGGGGGGTTGTTGTTGTTTTGTTGGGGGGGGGTGTTGATCAGTTACGCTATAGCCTTGACTGTCTGGGGAAATAACTGATTCATTATCCTATCGTAGTGACAAAATTATTTCCCTTTACAATCAAGGACCAAATAGTCTGTCAGTACCTTTTCTTGACACCTGCTTGTAAATGCTATGCGATGCTCGTGCGTGTCATTTTTGTCGGCATACCCTCTCTGCTGCTATGGTTTTTATCCAAAATATTGTAACGTAACGATATCTTGACCTAGGATCGTATAAATTTATTGTTATAAAACCAAAGGGAGTAGCTTGTGCATGTGCAAAGAAACTTTTTTAATTTATTAATGTCCATGTCCCCTGAAAACCAAGTATATGTATAATAAATATTTTGCAGCGTATGATTATCAACTCCGCTAAACACAAATAAAATATCACAGTTTTTTCTGATCACTTTTGGAATTTTTGTATTACGCTGGGTAACATAAATCACGTCTGTGTTTTTTGTCTACCTTGAGAAAATATCCTAGCTGGATTTGATTGTTTGTCCAGCATGACATCATCGTAAACTACTAAATTATTAAAACTTCCATCCAGGTCATCTACAGATGGTGCTTCATCAATATCGTCACTGTTTTCATTTAACGATTTTGCATTGTCATTAAAATCTGTAAGTACTTCATAGCATCGCTGATTATCTACAGATGGAGTAGTAGGAGAAAGTAAGAATCCGAGCTCAACAACCCCCTCCAGACCTCCAAACAAATACAAAATACCTAGGTAACGTAATAGAAAACCTATTGCAATCAATAATTGCGTTAAGAATCCGAGCTCAACAAATACAAAATACCTAGGTAACGTAATAGAACACCTGTTGCAATCAATAATTGCGCTAAGAATCCGAGCTCAACAACCTCTCTAGACCTCCAAACAAATACAATAGAACACCTGTTGCAAAATACCTAGGTAACAGGTAAAATTTAATTACGTGATCTTCCAGAATAAGCAGAATGATATGTCAGACTCAATTTTCCAAATCATTACGATTTAGCAGAGCGTGGCGATTGTGGACTAAATTACGCATTAGAATTCCAGTAAGGTAAGTGGTATTATACCTCATTACCAACTGTTAATGTCTCAACTGTAGATATCAAAAATATTTCATTATCATGGTGATAGAGGCTAAACTTTATTTTACCGCTGACATAACGACGGGACTCAAACAAATCTTTTATTTGTGATTTGTTAAGAGGGTATTTTTTGTCGATAAAATACACCTTTGACCGATCAAGATCAATTGTAAGTTTGGTGTATTTTTGCTGACTAATCGGACAGTGAAAGTTTTTAAATTCCGCAAGCAACTTTTGATACAATTGTTCGAGATAATTAAAATACTCGCTGTCATCAGATCTGATGAGCGAAAGTTTTAACTTGTCACGGCTACCACTAAAGCATATGCCTGATGTTTCATTATTAATTTCAACTGTCAATGGTTTGCCGTCCATCATTAGATATTTGATTTTGCTACTGTAGCTATTTGTTACTGTCAAATTTTCAAACATTATTTTTAAAGTTTAGATAAAATTTTAGTTTGCAAAGATAATGTCAAATATATCTCTATCATCATGACAATACCCAAGTGCAAATGTATCTACCCCATTTTCGCAATAACGTTTATCATCAAAATTGCTCAAACCGCGTTTGATAAGGACATCTGTTTCGAGCTTATGATGATTTGTCCGAATTGACATAGCTCTTATAAAACTAACACCACCATCAAGCGCGTACTTGTAGTCATCAAATTTTATAAACTTTTTAACAAAATCACGAGGCAGACCTTTTGCTTTTTTTGTTATTTTATTATTGTCTAACAATACGGCATACATTTTACTACGTAATCCGATAAAGTATTTGATAGCGCTCGAGTTCATTTCATCTTTGAACTTACCAATAACCTTTTTATTTGTGTCGTCATGAAATTTACTGTCACGTGGGTAATCAGAAAGATCAAACAGATATCTATTATCATGCATGTCCTGATAGATGTCCTCGCATTCGATTTCATATACGAGCGAATCAGTATCAGTAAATAATAATCTACTAGCCGGCCATTGATTTTTAACAAAATTATAATGAAAATCGTACATCAGCCACTTTGATAAATCTAACACTGAAGCTCCAACGTAGATCGGCTTGTTTAGTTTTAGATTTGTTTTTCTTCTTTGTATCGCAACAAGATTTTCATTAAATATTTTCATGCTCACAAAATCATCGTCTGACACAAGTTTGTTTCTGCGATTGACATCATTGACTAGTTCGATATTTACGCGTTTCCTAATATTCTCCATCGTCTTACCAAAAACAGAATTGTTCATCAGTTTGAAAAAGTTTTTCTCAAAATCAGTTTTTGCCGCAGCTCTTCTTGTAGTGTTCGAGTTAATATAACCTCTCATCCACGGCGACTGATTAAATTTTAGTACGCGATGAACTTTTCTCAACACGAGACCAGCATCGACTGCTTGTTTTAAAGCTTTGTAATGCAAAACATAATTACGTTTATGAAGCAAATTTGGTACTAGTTTCTTGACCATGGAATGTTGTCTTGGTAATGCTGACGCTTGTTGTTCTTCTGATAACAAACTATAATCTATGACCATCGATTCCGCACAGAAAGGATAATCGTTATGTAATTTGTGTAGCGAAGTTGGATAATCGAGATCAACTTCAACGAAATACGAAACATCGTCGGATATCTTTTTTTCTGTCTCTGATAGAAATTGATCAGCCGTGATCCAATGAAATCCACCAAACGGCATTGATTCTGCCATCGAATACCCGTACAAGTTATTGCAATCTAGATAAACTATATACTTCGAAGGAAGGTCAGGATTATACTCTTTCAAATATTTGTTGTTTGCTTTAGCATATTTCTTCGTTATCACGCTAATACCGCCTCGGATACCTTTTTCAATAAAATTGAACATATCAACATCAGTCAGTAATTCCAACCTTACCTTACTAAACTTTAACAGAGCATCCCATGACAGTCCGGGGGCAGAATAATACCAGCAAGGATCTAGTCCGTAATTATTATAACTCACTTCTCGAAAACTTTCAAAAACATCTGCTAATAATAACACATCAGTTTTTAGGTATAAATCATGGTAATCACCAAACGTCTCACAATCAAAATCTTTCCAGATATCTTGTGCATACTTGTACTCGTCATCAGTGATATTTTCGTTTTTAAGTTGCGAGTAAAATTTGTCTTTGCTAGGTAAAGATGTTTCATCAAATTTACTCCAATCGTCGAGATATTCGTATGGAAAAACTCCTTTTTTAGCTAATAGATTAAATTTATCTCCAAAACAGTCTCTTAGGTTATTAAATTTACTACAACCTTTTACTAGCTCATCTAACGATGCTGCCATAAACTGCAGGCTGTCAATAAAACGTAATTTACCTAGCGTAACTGACATATACTTTTCAAAATTATTTGGAATGCATTTGATGACATTATTGAGTTTTAGATGAGCTTTTATCTCAGGATCACCAAAAGCTTCTACGATGATGTGACTATCATATCCTCGAAAATTGTGAAGAATAACTGGAATAAAATCTGGAGCGTGAAATTTTAAATTACACTGGTCATGAGCCGCTCCACGATACTGTCCGGTCAAATGGCAATGGTCACGTACTTTTTTGTTGTCAGGGTCAAAAGCTTTTTCACAAATATAACAAATTTTCGCTTGCTCGTGATCAGATTCTTGTTGAGGTGTTAATTTTAACATTGGAGTTACTTTTTTCAAACGATAAGTAATATTATCAACTTCATTAATCAACTGCTTGAGAAGCCAAACAGCTGGATTTTTACCACGATAGAGTTGGATTGGTTTAGATAATCTCGAATCAGCGCAACAAACTACCTTGTACGCTACTCCGCATGGAACATGATTTTGAATTTTTCTTGTACTCGATTGGTTAGGATCATTTTCTACGCCAAGTACAGGTTGAAGTAAGCATTCGAAATCGACGTATATGACGAAAGGAATTTTTAGTTTATGATTATGATGGACAAACTGTAACACGCTATCTTTTTTAGATGGCATTGTTATTCTTTGTACGTCACTACAGTACTGCAAATGCTTTTGTAATGTTTCATTGTCTCTACAACCGTGCAAGCAGCGATAACAAAAGAACTTTTTGTTGTTATTTTTATTATACTGTCTTCCAACTAGTCTGTTAAAGTTTTTGATCCAAACGTAATGATTTTTATAAAACAGTAAATTGATAGTCGATTGTGAAGCTTTTTCTGAAATATACCTCGGATAGACATTTTCTTTTTCATCTAATCCGAAAACGTTAATCGAAACATTATTTTGCTTTTCAAACTTTGGTATTTGATTTTCTGCCACTGGAAAGTCAATACCAGCACAATTTAATCTTGACACGTGACTGATATACTTCTCAACACGATCAGCATTTTTTTCTGCTGGAAATAGCGCGGAAAGAACAGCCCATTGGAAACATTTGCTATCGACGTTTTTTATGTTTATACAGCACTGTTTATTTTTTATTTTTGGTGGCAGGTCGATATACGAACTACCGCGTAATGCGTCATATTTCATCGTGTGAAACAAAATTTCCTTGATCATTTCAAACTTCCAACCCGAACCTAATTCGGTAAATTCTTCTATTTTTTTCCAAATTTCTTGGTGTATTTCATTAGATAGTGACAAAAGATCACTACCAAGTAAAACACGTCTAGATTTTGCGTTGATGTAAGGGTCTGCAATTTCCTTGTTAGTAGATTCTTCCGTCAAAAGTAGTTTTGAAAATATAACGTGATATTGCACTAACAATCTTAGACCCTTGTGTTTTTCAAGCTCACGTTTTACAGTCGTCTGTAGCAGATGAAAGAGATTTGTTTCAGAAAAATTTACTAAAACATTTTGATTATCAAACTGATAACTATTGTCAAAACCTGTAAAAGCAGTCGCTATTTTATCAGGTTCTCCCATAAGACTTCTCTTGGCTATATCACGCAATTTCAACATTATTATATTATAATATAATCTCTAATTGATAATTTACCTCACACTGCGCATGCGCTAAACAACAATTAGAGATAAAAAATATCACCTATAATATAATGACAGTAAATCTGACAAGCGCACGTGAGCAAGAGGTATATCATGTTTATCCGAAGTACAATCTGTACGCTGGAAATGCACTTGGTTCGGTTATTAATATCATTACTGGAATATCTGTTGGTAAAGCAACGTTAGCGGGTTATACGATTAGTGTAAAGGGAGATAATACTGAAAGAATTACGATGTTTAGAAAAGATTTTATTTACACGTTATTTTGCGATGACATTCCAGAGGGGAAACGAGTATATCATTATAACGGTAAAGTCACTGATGATAATATTGAAAATTTATCCTTACAAGACGAGTTTCAGCCGCATCCGGTCTTTGATTTATACGAGGCTAACGATCGCGGTATTATTAGAAATAGAAAAACTAAAAAAGTTCTTAGTTCTATGAACAATATGGGATATCTTATAGTAACTGTTAGAGGAACATCGACAGATCGAGTTTGTTATACTGGTCATAGGTTTGTTTACGAGGTGTTCAACGGATCTATACCCAATGGTCTGGTTATTAATCATATCAATAATGTAAAAACAGACAATCGATTGGAAAATCTGGAGCTAGTGACCCAACAGGAAAATGTGAGAAAAGGACGAGGTGGTGGTATTAATTTTAGATGCCCAATAAAACCTGTTATTTCGTTAAACCTTGAAACGGATGAGGAGATCAAATTCAAATCAATTACAGCTGCGGCGAAATATTATAATATAAATCCCAGAGCAGTAAAATTTGTAGCTGATGGAGCAACAAAATCAGCTTTTTCAAACAAATATGATGCTAGTATTATTTTTAGATATGATGATTAATAATATTTTGTAATTCGGTTTTAGTCAAACAATGATGAGCAAATGCTATAATATCATCGCAATCAAATTTTAGCGTCACTACTGCACTTTCATTAATTTTATTTTTTTCTGCTTCTGTTAGTAATATTTTATGAGAATCACCTTGCATTACAAAAATCTCAACGGAATATGAACTATAACCTGACAAGCATTTTCTTACCGCTTCAGTCAGTTCGTGGTAGTTTATTATATTAACTTTTTGGTGATATTTGACCTTGTCAGTCATCTTATAACAACAAATTAGATAAAAAGTATATTATAATATGGATATGATGAAACGACTTGCTAGCGATAAGGTCTCCACAATCTCTAATGATATGATAGACAAATCCATTGGTTATAACGAAGATGATATTTTATATAACAACGAGTCTGATGATGATGAAATAGTCACCGTCGTTAACAGATATAATTATAGCAGACCAACCACTGGAAAATATAATGTCAAGTATCACATTGCTAAAAAAATTATAAAATTTAATTTTACCGTTACCGAACAGCAGGTATTTTTGCAGTTAATCAGACCTTTTTTAAACATTAAAATTCCAGACCGACAGAAAAATATCAAATTCGATTTCATATTTGTCAAACTCTTTAATCTTATGACGATCTCTGACGATCGCAGACAATATCTAATATCATTATGTAAACCAGTAAAATGCAAATCTATCAAACGAAAGTATGAGGAAATTTATAATAGCATTATTTCACAGTCGATAAAATCGACCGGGTTGGAATCCAACTGTTAAATTTATCACTATACCCACGCCATTTGACTAAACTTTTATCTCCTTTTTTCCTAATCACTTTTTCGATAATGAAAACATCTTGTTCAGTTTTTTGTAGTTCTTGTTCGTAAAAACTACCTACTATAGGTTCACCTGCCAGATCTTTTAACGCGTACGTTACAGGTATTGTTAAGAGTACTTTATCAACAACAAATACTTCTTCGCTCCAGTTTGGAGTAAATCCTTTTTCAAATATCTTTTTAGTCAAAGAGATTCTAACTTTATCACCGACCTTAAATTTATGTCTGCGGTACATGTTTTCGTTTGCTAATATTGGATTTTTGATAGCGTCATTGGGTGACATTTTGATGGTTCGATGTTTCGTGTTATTATATTCGCCTACGATTTGAGAAAGGTCATCGATGTACCTGTTGGTGTTTTTAGCTGTCATATGTTTGTGTAATTTTTCGTTTAGCGTGCGATTAAATCTCTCGACAACAACGCTTTTGCCTTCGTTTCCTGTAACGTATTTTTTAATATTATTTTGTTCTAGAAACTGCTCAAACTTTTTGTTAAAAAACTCGGCTCCATGATCAGTCCAGATTTTGTTTGGTTTTCTTTCGGTACTCGTTATTATCTGTTTTAGCGCATCAGTGATTGACGTTCCTGTTTTATCTGAAACTGGCACACTAAAAGCGTATTTGCTGAAAACATCTATAACGTTAAACAAATACTTCTTTGGAGCGCCATCAGCGCCAACGTTAAACTGAGCCAGATTGGATACATCTACCAAATCTATTGCCCAGATATCATCTACAGCGTTTGCAACAACTTTACGTCTCGGAAACTTTTTTTTTTAGGTCTGTGTAGTTCGACTGCAAGATCATCGTATAATTCTTTTCCGAGTCCGAGTTTATATTTTACTCCTATCATTCCTTGAACAAATCTTCTATCAAAACGTTCTCGTAGATTTGTTGGCTCCATATCATGTAATTCGTCTAACATTACTTTATCACAATCTGCTTTCGAGTTTTCATGATCACGATAACAGATATCGTGACGCATTGCTATTGCATCCACTTGATTATAAGGCTCTTGGCCTGGCAATGGATTGTCGTTTTCATCTAGTTGTTGGTCTAGCGGATTGTAAGGACCTGTATAACGATGACCAGGCAAAGTCCAACCGCCTTTTGGTTTTGGTAATTTACCAATAATTTTATGTATATCTATACCTAACCCTATTATTTCTCTGTTGTTACAACGTTGACAGTACGTAATGATTTTATCTTGTTCTATGCAAAGATCTTTGTCACAATCACAATTGCATTTCATTTTATTTTATTTTGTTTCATAAGATTAATCGTCGATCAAGATAACTCTATCAACGCTAGATCCTACTTGTTTTTTCAAAAACATACTTTTCTTTCTACCACAGATTGCACAAATACTTTTTAACATCGTTCTATTATTTTTCGTTTTTTCCGTCATCTCATCCTTGTTCTCTGTTTTAGTTTTGCATTTGAGACAGTATGTTGACATTATTATATCAAGGAGTTTAGATAAAATTGATTGCAATATTATCATTCACATGAGAAGGAAGCTCATCAAATTGTAAAATAAACTTTAAAAAGTTTTTACTCCCAGAGTTTTTACTCTGGTGCATTTGTCTGACAAACATGATACAATAATAACCACAAGCTGATGTTCCAATCGGCTGTAGTTGATTAGACGAATAATTTATTTTATCAAATTTTTTAAAAATATATTTTTTTATGAGATCGCTTGGAGGAAGTCCGAACGAATCAAAATAATTGTTATCGTGGACAGCAACCCAGTGGGTGCCAGAGCCATCATTGAAGTTTTCAATATTTACAACACAAGAACCGCCTGTTGGTACGTCATCGAGTTCATCTTTGGAAAATACTCCTCGAAATCCAACAACGTCCTTCAATTTTTCAATGATGTCAAAATTGCTCAATAACGTCTGGTCCCTGGTAGAGTTAATCCGCGTCCGATTCCTAGTAAGTTTGGCAGCAGACTTCCCGCTAGTCCCGCCAAAAGTGGAGCGAAAGGAATAATTCCTCCTTGTTTTGTTTGTTTGCGTTTTGTTGTTTTCTTTTTTTTCGATGATTTTGTTTTTTTCGGCGACTTTTTCGTTGGCATTTTATTTTATACTATTACATAAAATTAACGATAGATTTGTTTGATACCACGACCTTCGACTGCTTTCTTCGTTGCGCCAGAGACTGCTCCTGACGCAGCCGCAAGTCCAAGTGTACCAAGTACTGGTAAAACTTTGCTAGCTATTATTGATAACGCTGGTCCAAAAAATCCACCTTCTTTTGACATTGCAGTTACCTGAGAAACAGATAATTTCAGCACAAATGGTTTTCCTTTGTCGAGTTTATTGATTTGTTGTTGCGTTAGCATGACTTTTACTGCAATTTTATTTGAAGTTTCCGGAGAGATCATCAAAGAAACAGAGCTGCGTTTAGCAACAGCTGCTGATAATTTTTCAACTTGACCAGATGTTAGGTATATTTCTCGAGTTGTGTATTTGGTTTTCATAATGTTATATCCAAGTTGTTAGATTAAACTTGTACTGTCATTCTTCCTTTGATTGAATCGATGGTCAGAAATCGATCACTAACCAATAGCGCGTATACGTTATACTGTTCACCTGGCACAGCGCCCAGTGTCCACGTGACCTCAATATCTGCAGTCGATCCCACAACACGCTCCAAATGTTTTGATACGTCAAAATAAAAGATGGGATAGAGCGTTCGAAACTCTTCTATTGATATTTGAGATCCACTGTCCGCGTTCTGATATTTTTGCATTGCTTCCATAAGATACATGTACGGCCGAGAGATGTTTCTGGTGGCGTCTGCGGCAAAGTTACATTCGATTGCACGTTCGGGATACTGTTTGGAATTTACTCTCACAAATATTCGTCTAACGTCTGGGTTATCGAATACGGAGTTGTTTATTTCCTGATTGTTCCGACGTGCTTGTCGTTGAAATACGACGAACAAGTGTCGCGGTAGTTGTTCGCTGGGCGTGGTCGTTACACGCCACGTGTAATCAGTCGCGTTGGGAATGGCTGTTTGATAAATCCTGTTCTGTTGGAAGTGTATCTTTTTTGTAAAGGTGGCTAGTAAAGATTCGAGCTCCATCATTTTAGCTAATGAAGGGACAACCCGAGGCATCCACAGTGCTAATCTTGTAATAGAAAACTGTCCCTCAGCCACTCCACCGGCGTGTATTATACAATCGTTTTGATCAGCTCGATCTAATATAAGCGTATGTTTTATTCCTCGAAACACTTTGTTATAATCACGGCAAAATCCAAAGATTGTACTTAACGGAAGCATCATCGTTATTTGGCAAGATTCTGCGGCAAATGCTTTTCGTTTGGTAAATCCCTCGTTATATCTTATGTTACGTGCACTAATAACACCGTTTATTAAATTTAACATTGCAACACCATCTGCGGCTGCATCTGGTGGAGTTATACCAAGATTACGACAAGCGGCAATAAGTGAAACTCTTGTGGCGTTTGCATCAGCAGCTGCACCTGGTGCGGCTATACCAAAATTGTTAGCATTAGCAATAAGAAAATCTCTTACAATTGCAGCATCTGCAACGGCATTAGCTCCATGTGCAAAAGCACCTCTTGAAATAAACTCGCTCGACACAGTTGTCCCTAGTCCAGTATCTTTGAACCACATCATATTTGTGGCTATTGATCTGGAATAGTCATCGCTAAACGAAACGATGTTTAGTATTGTACTCGCTATGGGTAAGTGCATCGAAATATCTTCTACGGTTTGATTGGCCAGTTGGTATCGTGCACTCTTAAACAAGCTCCAACCATTATTGACGAGAGCGATTTCTGCATCAGCTGCAATATCACCACCTATCACAGTTAATATTTGACCACGCACTTCTAGCATTGCCTTATGAGGTAGTAGAAACACGTCCTCGTCTCTTGTGTTAAAAGTTCTAACCCCAGTTTTATTCGGTTCGTTCGAGTTCTCATCGAGATACTCGACATACTCTAATTCTGTTACAGCATCGTCAGTATCAATTTCTTCTGCAAAGTCGAGATAGTTTTTAGCTGACATTTATTTTATAATCGTTACACAAAATTAAAAGGCAGCAGGGGTCATCGGTTTTGTTTTCTTTACAAGTTTACGTACTATTTCTTCACCACTCGGCGACAATAATTTTTTTGTTGTAGCTATCATAGCTCGTTTTGTTTCTTCTGTTGGCGCAATATCTGATATTACTCGTTTTATTTCAGACACCGTAGGTGTTGTTGAAGGTCCTTTAATCTTATCAGCAATCTTTTGCCCTACTGCAGTGCCTGCTGAAGATGCCGCCCCTGTAGCGAAAGCTTTACCGGCGTCAAGTGCAATGGGCGCTACTTTACGCGCGATTCCTGGAATATTCTCTGCAATTGTTGTAAATATATTTCCAAAAAATCCACCTATGATTTTTCTTCGATAAACTTTTCTTCGTCTCATTTTATAAAATTATGTACACAAAATCACATGCCTAAGCAGTGCGTAGGTGTAAGTAATACGTGACTATCTCGTTGTTCACGTCTATTTGTCGTCCAGATTGGTCTGTGAGTTGCATTGTAATGCTTGTAATTTGATTCTCCCTGTTATTGGATAGTAGATAATCTGTCGCGGATTGATTTGCATGAGAGAACCTGGTGGGACTTCTGGTGAGAAACTGTAGATCGTTTGCCCGCGGTTGCCTTTTGACGTATAAGATCCAGATGCGATAGAGCAATTGATGAGTATTGTATTTACTTCTGTAATATCTACTGGTAGTTCTCCGTCAAATGTCAAAGATTTATCTTCACCGGTGGTATAGTATAAAACTCTAGTAAAACCTAACATCTTTCCAAAACTTCTTTCTTCAAAGAGGACTTTCATATTTCTTTTCACTGTTATCCTAGCTCGTAAGGTGTTATAATTCGCCGCTAATTCGAAATTATCAGCATTCCCACCAGCTTTTGTTAGAAGCTCTTTTATTGTTCTGTTTAGATCAGTAATGTTATAAGCTCCTTGTGGAATTTGTAGTTTGTATTGTATATCAATAAACTCTTTTTGTGATGTTGGAGATTGTTTAACATTAACGATTAAAATTTCATCATTAATCCCAGTTTTAATATTCGGCATGGCATTCCAACAAGTACAAGAAATTAATCCAATCTCATACTGTTTTGCAGGATCTAGTTCTATTGGTGGGTTGTAATTTACTGTAAAATTCGCGCTGTTTCCTGTTATTTGTGACGAATCAAGCAATAATGTTGTTTGCATTATACTAATATTTTAGATAAGATCGCGGTGTAAAATTTCGTACTCGGATGATGTTAGTAATCCACTCGATCTTAGATGATCAAGTATATCAATAATTTCGTTATCAATCTCTACACTTTCATTACCAGCTTCTTTAGAGGATATCAACAGCATTAGACGATCGACTATGTCTGCGTTTGATGTAAAAACTTTAACTCCAGATCCAGTTCTTTCCTCTGGTAATTTTTTATCTCGCATGTTTTCATATTGTTTGAGTAGTCTTTTAAAATCCCAACCTTTACTATAACCTCCTGGTTTATTTCGATATTGTTTTGATGTTTTAAGAAAAACCTCAGCAATAATTCCTTCCCTAATATAATTGAGTAATGTTGGAATATTTCTTTCATCTTTTTCATCTTTAATTTTATCATCAGCACGTGAGCCATCTTCTACAATTCTTTCTAATTTTTCCATCAAATTATCATAGTTTTCTTTTGGCCAAGTTCGAATTTTGTCAATATTAGTGATATCATATTTTTCCATAAACTCTTCATACTCAACATCTTCAAATTAACCCCACTCAATACAACATAACCAAAAACAACTAACAACCCCTTACCAAAAACACCCCAAACAATAAACAAAAATAACACCGAACAAAACCTAAAATAACATAACCAAAAACACAAACAATACAACACCTATTCAATCACTACCCCACATAACAATCTATTATCCTACTAACCCTCTTTATAACCAACTCCATACAAACACTCAATACTATCCTCCTTACCCTCCACATCAAAAAACCCCATTACTAACCCAAAAACCATAAACAACAATCAAAAACCCTACCCCACACACACATAAGAGAGAGTGAGAGTATGAGAGAGATACTAACAACATTCTCTTTGTGTGTAAATAAAACATTGCCCCCCCCCCCCTTCCTCTCCGCCACAGCCCACCCCACTCCCTCCATTAACATTATACTAATACCACTCCAAATTAACAAACTACAACATCTTTAAACCCCAATACCCTACTCTCTCTCTATCCCACAAAAACACAACTCTACCTGACTAATACTGCTACACAAAAATCTAACAACCTAATACAGTTATTTAAAGACCAATATTATTAAACTCTTAACAAAATTAATATATTATAAACTTCTCCAGGCAACAACGGAAACAACTTTGATTGTATCACGCTCCACTCTATACCTACAACAGACCCACCATATCTCTACTTTAGTTGCTCGATGATATAATTCGATAAAT